>VXAB01013197.1:385589-416015 GCA_013399175.1 Odontophorus gujanensis
GAAAAGAAACAAGAGAGGCTAAAAGCTTTACTATACAAGAGAAAGAAAGGACTGGTGGTACAACGGCCCCCACTAGATATGGCAATACACCAAGTCCAGGAGATAAAGTTTTAATTAAAACATGGAAGGAGTTGTCTCTAACTCCTCGATGGGAGGAATCTTTTCGTGTTTTATTAGCAACAGAAACTACGATCTGGACAGCTGAGTGTGAATGGACCCATGCGAGCCGAGTGAAAGGACCAATCCGTGATACAGGACCCCACTGGAAGGTGTCCAAGACTTCAGACGATCTAAAAATCACTCTAAGAAAAACGTGAAACTGTTGTTTTTCCTTTAACAGACGAGAAGACTCAGTCATTTCATTGTGTGCTTTATACATATATATTGTATGTATGTTGTGTACTGTGCATTGTATATGATGAACACTTGGTGAACTCACTCTCCAGAGTTGAGGCAGAGAACGACCCCCACATAGCAGCTGCAGCCCAGGAAGGGAAAGATAAACATGAATGAAGAGATAAGAGACAATAAAACGGGGGGTCGGGAGACCCCCGTTGCGCGCCTCTGGTGGAGCGGAGACTCCCGGCCACCCAGCGCTGTTTCGCTCGTTTAATTGCTTACTCAAATAAATTCTTTACTGTTGGCAATGATTGGTGTGTATCGTTCTTCACACCTATAACATTTCTAAACCTAAACCTCAATTTCCATGAGAATTTGACTTCAACTGCTTCACAGTTTTAACTCTAAATCACAGTATTACAAGAAGAAATTACCTAGAAATAACAAAGAATGCATGAAATGAGATTAATTATGCCAGATTTGTACAAAGAGGTCTGTAAATCTAAGGCCATGCTCTCATTCTGAGGTTCACAATGTGAAGGCTACAGGGTAGAACTGCCAAGTACAAAGATAAGCAGCCCTTATCTTCTTTTAACTGACAAATTACTAACAACACCAATGCGTGTACAAGGCCTCCTCTGCACAAGAACACTCTGCCACCTCCTCTGCCTGCAAGGAAGGCCTCTGACAAGCTATTGGTGAAATACTACAGTCAGCCTGTCACAGCCAGCACCACTGAGGGGAGTACAGCTTGCTTCCTGCTCCCTCGCATCTTCCTGACCATGTAAGCTAGGTACCTCCTTACCTATCAGCTGAAATACATCACTACTGACTAAAAAATACACAAAAGACAAAAAGGCAGAGCTGACAGACCTCAGATAGGAATTTTAGATGTAGGACAAAGGGATGACAGAACGGTTCACCTTGCAGACCACAGGAAGACATAAGCTATCTTCCTGCCACCCTAAGACATGCACTCAGGCCTCTCCTTCCCCCCCAAGAGGGGCAGCAAAAAGCAGGCCAGGACCTACCACGCTTCCCAGGACAGGAACAGACTCCTACACAACTGCTTATTCTGTTCACCTTAAAAATGATCTTACTTGAGCAAGAGTGAAGAAGGATTATTTGTTTTGCTGCACTGTAAAGTCAAATCAGCTGCTTGAACAATCCATCTTTAGCAAAGCCACAGTTACCTAAAGATAACTGCAATCAAAAAACGCAATTCTTATACCGAACTGAACTTTACTTGCTAGCTGTTAATCCTTTTAAGTAACTCTCACTTATATCTAGACTGTTACGACGTAATTCTTAAGTACATATTTAAGTATTTGTGTGTTGAAACACTTCTAAAAGTCTCAGGAAAAAAATCAAAGATAGAAACAATTTTGTAGCTCAAATATATTCAAGAATTATTTAGTGATTCTTCCCCATTCTAGAAAAGCGAAAAACAAACAAACCAAACTGCTGTATAAATACATTAATGAGTAATCATTAAATTATCTTAGACTGAACTTATCCAATTTGTCCACTTAAAGTGCAACATGCTCAATTTTAGACAAAAAATTTTACATGACATCCTCAACAAGATCTAAAGCAAACTGTTTACTCACGCTGTAACTGTGCAGCCCTCAGTTGTTTCTTTAACCTCTCCACTTCATTCTTCAAAAATCTGATATGTCTCATCATATTTTCCGGGGAATCTATCTCCATTGATATGTCTCTGGGTGACGGTGGAGCAGATACTGGCTGGTCTAATTTCTCCTGCAAAATTCTGAATAGAAAAAAAGCTTGAACCTTATCTTTAGTTTTCCTGAAAAGAAAACCCTTTAAATTCCCCAGAAAGTAAGTGCAAGAGTTTTGACATGTATTTGAGATTCATGGTATCTACTGCATTTGCTTGGGAGAACTTTAGGAGGATTTTTAACACTTTCTTTCTTAATTTGGAATTTTAAAAATTAAGATTTTTTTTGTCCAAGGACAAATAAACTTCTTAGAAGTCTATTTATTTATTTATCTATTTATTTTATTATTGAATGTCCTTCTTAGGACATTACCATGCAAGCACAGCTCTTGCATGGCCTGCTACTCACACGTACCACACAGTGTGGTACTAAAGCACTGTCTATGACTCCACCATATATTCTGGAAAGAAGGAACGTAGCCCCAGATAAATAATACCAGAAGCAGCCTAGCTTAAAAAAGACTTTAAATCTAAGATGCACAAAAATTCTACCAAAGGCCGTATTATGGAGTTATCACTGTTATCATGGAGCTCTTCAGAGCTTCTTCCAACAAAGCAGGGCTCTGTAAAATAAACTACAAAAACTGCAGCTCTTATAGATTTGGATGTTTTCCTAGTCCCTAGTCAAGATTCAAGCAGTTACACTAGCACAACTCACCTAAAACATGTAGAAGTTAAGGAATTAGTAATCTCTTCTCCCTTACTCCTCCCAAAGCAAAGCTCTTAGAATGCAGCGAAGAGAGGATCATATTAATACATACTTCTAAATTTAGCTTTCCCAGGAACATAAAAAATCCTTGTCTTATTTTCTGGTGAAGAAGTAGAGGGAAATCTCAGTGAAATAAACGTATAGCTGAGAAAAAAGCTGAAGTTTTCTCCAAGCAGGCAGGGAATAAATAAAGAGCTTCTCATATAAAGAATACACTAAATTAACACACTATTTTCTTCAGGCCATAAACAGAAAGCTAATTCTAAACCAAGACATCTTGAGTATATCAACAGTTGAAAAAATTCAGCAAATTCCTTCCAGCTTTCCTAGGTCAATTTTTATGCTGCTTCATTTCATCTACTTTAGGAACTCAAGCACATGTAAGGTGTAAACAAAGACCTTCAAAACTGTGTTAAACTCCAGGTTTTCAAAGATCAGACAGCACTGTGTGACAGAAATGAATACACTTAAATCAGAGGGTTAAGTACTTAATGATACATCTCCCACAGTAACAAATACATTGAACAAGACAAACCGTTTTTCTGCCTCAAGCTTGTCCATCCTCTTCCAGAGACGATTCACTAGTGCTTCTTGTTCTTGTTCCAAAGTATTTTCAAGGTCAATCTTCTCACGTCTTAGCTGCAGAGGAAAGGAACCAATTAAAATGATGGGAATATATATGTATACTTACGATGAATTGTCATTAAGAATGATTACTTTTTCTTGCTAGAAAGGTAAGACAGTTTCCCAAGATGCTCTAAGACGTCAAGGAGAAGGTAAAGAAGAGAAAAATGAAGGAAAAGCACTAGTTACAGAGATAAATCTGTGAAAACTTCAAGAGATTTGGGAGCTGCAGAGTCGACACCATCTTAACAGAAATCTTTTCAAACAGAACTTGTTGCTTCTCCCCAATAAAGAACAGTTTGAACCTGGACACATGGTCACCGTTGCCATGACAAGCCTATTCAGAGATACCTCCTACACCAAGGATCTCTGAAGTGCAAACAGAATTTACCCATCCACTGCACAAACATTTGAAACTTCACAACTTAAGAAATAATCTTTTCTTATTAGTAGTTTAGTACAAACACTGTGCAGCTATTAATAAGAATACACTGGGATACCAAGAGCCATTCTTACTCAATAACACTGGCAGCTGACCTGCAGGAGACAGCAGTAACAAAACAGATGTGATGATCAGCATCATTATAGACAGAAAATACCACAGAGGTTTTTTTCCCACGCAGCTCAAGACAACATGTGCGATCTTCCAAATAGGCAGAAAAGTCCAAATTACAAAATGGAAAAACTGAAAATATATTAAATGATTTCCTTGCATCTTTTTTGCCTCACTACAGCTGAAGTGGTATTACAGCATCTAAATCCATAAGGGCTACGTTGTTCTAACTGCTTAATTAATATCACAATGACCAAGCAGAATTTACACTCGTGCACTTAATGCAACATTAATTGTTTAATGAGCCCACAACTATCTTCTTCAGCAATTAGGGCAATTAGATACCACAGGTAAAATCATATTCATTTTGATGAGTAATACGAAAAATAATTAAAAAAAAACCAACAGTTTAGTCAGCCTTCCCATGTCTGCATTTCTGGATGTACATTAATAGTTGAGGGAATTTAGACTTTGGTAACACAGCAGTCAGGAGCTTTGGTCTCACATGAAAGATGAGAATTTGTACCCTGACTGACACTTGCACACCATAGCAAGTACTTCATACTGGAGTGGTACAAAGGCAAAGTGCTCAGCCCTGAAGAGACACAGCACTGCCTTAGGACACGGCTCAATAACCAGCTTGGTCAATGCCTAGGCTGGTTGAGATCAGAGGGAAGAAAGTATACAAAACACAAATCTGCACACCACACTCCCGTATTACCAGCATGCAGACCTTTGCTACATCAGATAACTATCTGGACAGCCACAGAGTGAAGGGTTGACTGCAAATGACTTACTCTGCAGCAATGGTTCTTGCATCACTTCAATGCAGTACCATCTAGACTCATCTGCTCTGACCCTTCATTGTCGTTTTACAACTACATTATTAATCTTGCATCAACAAGACATACAGGTGAAAATAAATCTATTTCATTTAATGGTAGGAGAAAGAGCACACTTGGAGGCAAACTAAATTATTTATAACCTCTGATTTGAAAAATCTAAGATTACACTCAGTGTTATAGCAGCCATCACCAAGGCAGCAGTTTGTTAATTAGGCAACTGCACATAGTTAAGCTTGTACAATGAGGAGGTCAAATCATCAGAGATAACCAACAAATGAGTCAGGAATGTTTTGTAAGCTGAGGCTGATAGATGTCGTCTGATGAAACACCAAAGAAGCTGGGCTGTGAAAGCAGATCTAAAACTCCACTTTTCCAGCAGTGTGAGTCTATATGGCAAAGAAATACCCTACTTTGTTAACCTTGAGTGTTTTCCCAGTCCCTGCCGGTGTCAGGATATTAAAGCTTTAAGGATTTCAATCTACAGGATAAGCCACTGCAGCATGCTGAACAGAGCTGTGAATTCACCTTCACAGTCGGTATGTTTGTTTCGTTACAGATATTCCAGGTGTACTTTGAAATCAAGTCTAGCCCTAGTCAATCAGTTTCTTTGGAATTTTATTGTATTTTGAACACAATTGAAAAGGACTGGATAATGTCTCAAGATAAAGCCAGCAGCTCTGTCAATACTAGTGTCATTTTATAGGGGTATCGAACATCATTTAATTTTTATCATCACAGTAGGAAAGTGAGAAAGTATTGCTTATTGTTCTGGACCTTAGTCTTCCCTTTAGAGGAAAAGAAAAATCCCTTTCAAGCTTTCTCACCATCCAATTGTATTTCTATATGTCTCTGGCACTTACTTCACTTCAAATAGAGCTAAAATATGCACAGTCTGTATTCCTGGACTGCTGCTTTTTCAGTCTTCCAGCTAACTTACTAACAAGCACAACTGTTTCATCCTAAAATGTTGGAGAACTTCCAAATCAATGAAAGCTGAGTATGTTCTCTGTCTAGTCCCACTATCCTAAATTCCATGTATTGGTTTCTCATCTCCTCTTTCCTGTTTCTAACTCTTTTCTGCTTCCTGAGAAAATCTTCCCAGGCAATTTTATATTTCATGATCTTCTCTTTGTAAAGAAACAGACATAGGAGATGATTACTGGCAACTCAGTTCTTGTTTCTCATCTCCTAGCTGCATTCACTGTACTGTGTGAAATAGCAAAGTAATTAAAAAGGGTAACTGCAAGACTACACAAACTTGACCTCTGTAGGGCAAAACTGGCAGCTACTGTATTTCCTATCAAATCACTGAACTATAACAGAAAGCTCTTACTGTTCCTTTTAGCTAAAACATTCAGTTAAGAAAATAGTCATGTGTTACAAACTTCTTCACAGTCAGCTTTCAGAGGATGCTCTGCCACTTGAAGCTGACTCAAGGAAATTAGGCTGGGTCACATTTGGAATCTAAGATGCAAACTAGTTTCTTAAATTAGGAATAACGTTCTACATAACCATCACTGCTACAAACTAGCTACTTATCGTGCCATAAGCAGGTTGGATGCCAGAAGGCAAATGAAGAAGGAGTCAAGGCACAGCTAGCTCACATTTCATATCTTAAGAAAAGTAATTAGTGGACAATTAATTTTGTTATAACTGTCTGATCACTGGTTACAGTGATAGATCTAGTGAAGATAAAGTTGGAGGTAATGCATTTCTAGAACACTATGTTCAAAGCACTCTTGAAGGTGTGTAGCAATCCCCTCTCCTTTATTTCCTAAGTGCACAATAAAGGCAAAATTCCCCTGCTCACAATCCTTGGTTGCTTCTTGCTTAGATAAAAAACACTGCAAAAGAAAGCATCAAGTGCAAAGTTTTTTTCTATCTTACTGTAAGATGCGTATCGGATGACATTTAAAAACACATGGAAATTCAAAGATTAGAAGCCTACTAGAATACCTTCATAATCAAAGTAAGCTTTCAAGGTCAGACATTTGAGAGAAAGACCTGACAACACCAAAATATAAGCAATTCATTGTTAAGCTTTCACGCTTTTTTAAAGATACCTACTGTTGATATTTCAATGTGGCAAAGTTTCAAACGTTATCACATCGCAAGACCGCATGCCCACCACAATGACGCAAAAATAAATACCACTGAGATTCCAGCTGTGGTTCATCCTAGTATCTCAAAGGCCAACCAGCTTAATTTGCAATCTTTGCATTCATTTCAGTTTTGATTACGTGGCCATGACCACCACCTTGTGGCTAAGAGAGTTAGTTCAGTCTAATTAATTTCCACACAGGTTCAGGGTTTGCTGGCAACGACGCCTTCCTACTTTCATACGTTTGTTTCACGGATCTCTCTCCATAAAACTTGAACACAGGAATTGAGAAAACTCACTTCATTATTAAGACAGCTATTAATTAATTAGTCTATAAAGTAAAATGAAATATGAAAGTCAAAAACTACTGAAGATTCAGATGATAAGATTTATGTGCCTGAGAACAGCAAGCGAAGTCTCACAAATAACATACTATGTTTACACCACTCAAAACTATCAGTTTCAAGTTAGGAAAACTGAAATACTTTAACAAGTATGTTTTTTAATCAGTCTGTCTTCAGTCAGAAAGATTCCTACTAACGCCACTGAGAAGCTTTGATGCACATGCCTAAAGTTCTACATAGGAGCAGACTGAATTTCCAGCAGGAACAAGATGGAAACTAGTGGCATTTTCTCCTGTAATCTCTCCCTGGGGACAAAAGAAGCTGAACGCAGTTTAATCTCAAATCTGTGTGAGTATACACACAGCTGATATTTGAGTACTGTGCTACCCAAGCTACCACAAAAAGGTGACCCACAGCACAGCTAGACCACACAGATGTGGTTTACTACCATGCTTATCCACTCTTACAAGTGGTAGTCCTTCTCAGTAGTAGTATGATTGTGCAAGTCGACTAACAGCAACAAGCATAACTTGTTGCTTGTAAAAAAAAGTCAATTACTTTTGCAAAATACTTACAACTCATCCAGCTGACATTAAGGTTTGCATTAAGGGTACTAAGAATTATAAAAGCCATGGGAAAAAAACAACAAAAAACAATTTTCCTAATGACATCTGTTAATAATTTATTGCTTTGAACGCAAGAAACTCTCTTTTTTAATACACATATTCTTGATATTGCCCAGTTTCCTACAGATTAAAAAAGGCAGTCAAATCTAATACAAAATAAGATCTTTTTTTTGAACCCCTTCTCGTTGTTTTCACAGCCACACAATTCCAAAAGGAAGGCATTACCTGTTCCAGGGTGAGCTGTTTTGAAATTGTATCATTTTCCAGTTTTTTAATCTTCTTCATCAGTTTGTTCACTTGAAATTCCTGTTCCTGTTCTAGATGCTGCTCCAGTTCAGCTTTCTCATGCTGCAGCTAAAAATTCAGGACACATGAAATATTTTAAACACACAGAAATATGAAACATTTTACAACATTTATTTACACGTTGATTCTTACTGAACATTAATTCTCTACCGATGATTCTCCTGAAAAGACTTCAAAAGAAGCAAAACCCAACCAACAACTTTCACAAAGCAACATTTTGAACTGTTCTATTTATAAAGAAGATGGAAGAAAGCTACATTTCTAAATATTTAATAAAGTCAAATCAAAACAGACACATTACATACAGCATATAAAACAATTACACACATTTCAAAAGGAAAAAATATATCACTGTTCACAAAAACATTCATTTTAAAAAGCATTGATTTTAATCTAAATGCATCATCTTGAGCACCCAAGACATAAAATGCAGGCCTGAGCACGACCTCCTCGGCAGCTGAAAATTTAAAATTCATGAAAGTCATAATATTGAAAATATTGTGCAACAACATAATGAAAAAAATCTCACATCTATTCCTACGATAGCAAGAATCAGATGGTTTGGATGACAAAGACATTGGTTATTACGAAGCTGTGTTACTAGTTTTCTTAATACTTTAGAGAATTATTTTTCCATGAAATAGTTTCAATGAAAATAAAAAGATCTTTAATCTCAAAGACAGAAAACAGAAGTCTCTGAAAGACAGAAATAAAAAAAAAAAAAGCAAGCACAAATTACGGTAAGCAATAGAGTCACTTTTAGCACTAAATGTCAAAATCAGAATGGATTCCTTCCGAGACAAGGATTCCAGCACTCCTATGGATAAAAGGAAATGACTGCCACAGTGACATGAGTACATGAACTTGACTCACTGGGAAGTAAATGTCACAAAAAGACAGCAGTAGAATTACACTGTGCTCTGGCCACACAACAAAACATGGAGGCACTTATTTCACATGCTTACTTTCTGTGCCAGTTCTTCCAAGTAAGATAATGGTTTGAATGGTAAGATAACAACAGATACCTGCAGCACTTAGTGAGAACATCTGGAGACATACCTAGTAGCCATGGACACAAGTCAGGAATGCTCAACTTCCACAATGAAGACAAATCATTTTCTAACAGCTAAATTTCATTAGTTCATTAATTCAATTCTTTTTGCTGCTAATCTGCAGACAAAATGATCGATCTGTGAAGTGTAGACTGGCAGAAGATTCACAGCAGAAATCCTAGCATGGAGAAAGCACTAGACAAGCAGGAAATGTTCGCAACACACAAAAGAATTTGGAGTTCACCTGCATTTTCAGGGCTTATCAGTATTTTCATATGTGAAAAATGAAATCACAGTGAAGAATAAGCATTTCAAATCAGTGAGTTCACTCCGTTCATGTTTTTTTCCCAAAGCCCCTGAAGCTCATGGAAATTCCCATGCACTTGAGGAAGTGGACTCCAGTGTGATAGTGACTGAGCTTATCATGGCCATTCTTAATTGAATGGTTAGGAAACCTTGTTAAATCGTCTAGTCAGAAACAAAGCCGCTTCCTTTTTGTGTGAGAAAACACAGGGTTGCTAAGAAAGATTTTCATTAGAACAAAAAGCTGTAATTACAGTTTAAAATCGAAATACTGTTTTTGTACTCGATAATCAAAAGTTTGAATTTTCTCACGTAAGTAATAGCGTCAAACTTGGCTGGAAATAACAATTTCACTATGAACAGGACATTGTTCAGATTTACAGTTCCTAAGTCCCTCTCCTCCCTCAGCCCCTCTAGCTGCCCCACTTTCACACTGAAACCATCCAAACAAAGCACACACGGAACACGCAGCGTGCAGATGCCCACCGAGTTCCAGGTGCTTGCTCCTGCATCCATCTTTGATTTGCTCAATAAAAACCTACGCACTTCTTTTCACCTAGCTGCAGATTGAAACCAAAGTCAGCTGCTGCAATCAGCTTATATTTAGTTAGCAAGATAAACTGTGCAAAAAGGCACACTTCCAAAATCAGCCTAGAGCCAGATGCTGCTAAGATGAAGTGTGTGGTTTGGGACTGGGAGCATCAGCAAGCACTCCAGTGAGCCAGGCTGCTGGTACGGTACTGTGAAGGCGTCTGAAACCTATCTAACAGACACTGATGCTTGATCTCATACTGTATATATAAACACAGATATCATATTATTTAAAACAAACTGAGCTGCAATAGCACAACCTTGCTCATTAAATGATTCTTTTTAAAGCTTGTGTGGAATCTGCATCACATGGAAACTGATGAAGCTTACTTGTTGGACCTGTAGCCACTACGCAGCATCTATAAAACCTTATCTTGGCAATACGAACTGCAGCCTGACCATACTAGCTCAGCAAAAGGCTAATAAGTTACAAGAGATCTACTTCTGGTATTTTCTATTCTGATATGATCATCAATATACCAGGAAGTGAAATGACTTACTCAAAGAAGCCTCTCTCAAAACACATCTCAGTGATCTCACTCACACTTGGGTAAAATCCTCCTTCCCTTTCACTGCCTTTGACTGGAAAACAGAACGAGCCATCACAAATCACTTTAATGCTGAGAGCCTAAGACTGAAAAACTGAACTGCTAACAAGACAGGATTCAATGGTAACGCATGGATAGTGTTCACTCAGTAAAAGAAGTGAATATTTTCAAATTTTTACATTGTGTGTAATTACAGTAACAACTGTTTCCATATACATATACATATCTCCATATAAGGAGAAGCAAAATATGTGCTAGAATGAATCACCTTCACAATGTCTTTCTAATAGACCTTGAAATGTGCATGAAAGCTGTAGGAGAGATACTGTGGGCATTTACACAAGATCAAAAACAGACTTAGCTTAACAGAGACAGCAAACTCTTTAAAGAGGGAAGCAGGGTTCCAAACAGAAAGCTTAACAGCAACAAGAGTGCATGTATTAGTTTGGGTAACTCATAAAGAACAACAGTAACATTCCATTCTTTCTACAAAGATGCTTGCTGATACAACATAAGGTGACATCTAACTTGCTTCCTTACTGTACTGCCATACCAAGGTCAGAAGTGTCCTCAAATAAAACCCAACAAACAAATCTTCACGCATTCCTCAGACTACAACCTCATATACTGTCCTGAACAGTTTCTTTTTACTATTTCAGCCCTCAAAAGTTGCCAAATTCCTCCTCTGCTGCATGCTGGAAGTCCTTTTTATTAACAAACTTGTGCCATCAGTGTGCCTCCTCTTTACATCCAGCTGCGCTTCAAACAGATGATCAGTGAGCTGACTCTGATAATTCAGCACAATTTTTATTTACTTGCATCCTCAGGCTGATGCATGGTGCTTTGGAGAGCAGGAAGGATAATACCTTATGTCAACAGACTTAAAATTTTTGAAAGCACTGTCAAGAATCAGACTTTCACAGGGTACCTTTCGCTATAGCTTCTCAATTACTTAACTCCCCTGACTACAGCTGTTAAGCTATTATCTTTGGAAGTCACAACATTTTCATTTCAAGGACAGGTGCTTAGAGTAATTTGCACTTTCAAAAATAAAAGATATGGGGAAGAAAAAAAAAAACTATTTGATTTTGAAAAGGACTGCTAGACAGTGTGCAGAATTACGGCCTTTATAAACGAAATCAACATTAAAAATTAATCACTCTTTTGAGCAGCCTTTTCACAACAGATGTGATTCGCAAGATTTACTTCTTTAAATCTCAAAACTGCAACTCAACAACCCCATGTGCACAGCTGCAGGAATAAATTCTCCATCTGAACACTTCTAGCAATACTCTGACAAACATTACCACCATTCTCTAACAATTATGAATGGAGGGCTCTACAACAATAGTTGCCTCAACTTTCCAGAGACAAAGCCTGGTAAATGACAATAAAGAGAAAATACATGGGAAAGTATAGTGAATTTAGGTAGAGCTTATTAAAATTTTATCAGGAACAAATGTGATGAAAAGCTTTTGTTTACTCCAAAATATCTACTCAGACAGACATTCCCCCTCACCTCTGCTGCTTTTCTTTTAGAAAATCAACAATTCTGCTAATTCAAGGAAAACTAACTGGCAAAAGTACACATTTATTTATTGGTTTTGCACGGTCAGTAAAAGCTAAGGCCACACAGTTACAAACTACTACTACCAAGCAATGGTGTGACTCCAGAAAACCACAGAAAGACAGTAGTACTCTATTGAAAATTCCTTTTCTTTCATGCTAGAATCAGTCTGGCATGTAGTGAATGTTTCAACAGTACTTTCTTAGATCAACACTGAAAACCTGATACAGCAGTGTTTTACAGCAGCAGCACACATCATGTTGAACTGGAAAGTTCACATTAGGCTACTAGTGAGGAGCACTGCAGCTCAAGCTCTGGCAGACAGCTTTCATGTTTAAAGCATGTTAGCGTTCTGGGAGCTTGGCTCCAGTGCTGCTCTAAACGCCATGCATAAGCCCCTATAAATATGAAAAACAAAGAACTAAAAACCTGCTACCTGCATGCAAATTCACTGTATGTGTTCAAAACCCTTCAGCCAAACCAAGTGTAATTCATGCATTTAGTGCTGAAGTGTTGCTTTGCTTTATACCATGGAACAGTACAGCTCCAGGTAACCCGGTTCTGCAACCAATTTCTGTACAGTCCTTTCAATCAAACAACACTGTTCAATACAGCATCTCCTTTCTTTAGTTGAAAGCTTTTTTGACAGTGTCTACATCTTCAATTAGAAAAGAACACTAGATAACTATTTTTTTTACACTGACTTTGAAAGCAAATCCCCCACTCAGAAACGTTCTCATCAGTCCTCAACCAGAGTAAGGGGAAACAGTACAGATAAGATTGAGGATATTTAACTTGATGCTTAACACGCTATGTGATAATAGGAATTAAACTGACTAAGTGTCAGGAGTGGAGGGGGTCAGATAGATGGGATTAGCTCTAATATTTAGAAACAATGCATTTCCTAACTGCAGGGCTACACTTGCCTCTCAAATCTCCAACTGCAGAATATGAGAAATTCTTACAATGTATAGAGAGGTTATTTAAACTCAACTAATTTTTCATGACAAAGCTTGTACGTAATCACATCAGAAGAGCCACAGTGGACCACACCTAACTCAGTGCCCCATCTTCCTCAGAGGCCAAAACCAGGCACTGCACGCCTATCAGCAAAGGGAAAGCACATACAGACCTTCCCACAGGTACTCACCAACTGCAGAAATTAGCACCTTGGGTAACAAAAAGATATTCCTCTGCCATAAATTGTTCCAGCATCATAAACCTTTTACTTTCAGCAACTAATACATACTAAGAGTTTTAATTCCAGAGAAGCAACTATTTGGTTAGAAGTATGGCTAAACTTACAGTGTCCTGGCAACCTCCAAGCATCACTGCATATTTCTGTATGTAAAGTTAAATATTTCAGGACTCCTTTGAAATACCATATACTCCAGAAAAAAATAAAATAATAATTAAAGAAACACCTTCCATCTCATTCACTTTTAAAATTAACTGTTAACTATTCTGTAAGACAGTTTTCCTTACACCTACTGCTTTGTATCTCTATAAACTTTTAGCTTCTCAATGTGCATTTCAAGATGCAAATTCCACATATTAAAAAAATAAAAACCACCAAAAACCAACCATCACTCACTGCACTTCTTGCTCTTTGCTTCTATCAGATGCCAGCTTCACAACAGCTACAACCTGACCACATCCCTGACTGCACTCACACCAGCAAAAACAAAACCTCAACCACCAGAAAAGGAACCACTCACCTGCATCAGTTTTCTTGAGAGTTCATTAGTGAGAAATTCCTCTTCCTTCTCATAGTTTACTGCAAGTGTTTCTTTTTCTTTCTGCAGAGCCTGAATTTTCTTAAACAGCGTGTTACTGATGAATTCCTCCTCCTGCTCTGCCCTTGCTTGCTGTGAAATAAAGACAAAGTTTTTTTTTAAAAAAAAGGGAAGCAAGTTTCCACATTAAAAAAAAACTACTATTAATCTGTTCATCCCAATATTCCCTTCCTCCACCCTTCACCTCAGTGCTTGCCTGTCCATCCAGAGAACAGTGGGATGGACGTAAGCTCTGTTAGCTCTTCCAGCAGAACTGCACCACTCCTTCCTTTATGTTACCCATCTTTTAACTTATGAAACTATGCAGACGGTTTAAAGTGGCTTTCCCCCAACTAAATGCATGAACTCCTCAGCCTCTTAAAGTTTATAAAAACATTACTGATTCAGAGATAACCACTTCTACCTTTGCTGTTCCTAAAAACAAACAACAACACACTAGAGACACCTCTCTAAACGTTCTCCATCACCAACCCCAGCACAGATGTGAGGCTGCCTGAATTCAGCACTGTGCCAACTTGCCAGATCCTTTTAGCTGCAGCGCTGCTCTCTGGGAGGCACACACTGCTCTCTCATGTGGGTATGCCTCTGGTGACAGCAATGGGGCTGGAGGGAACAGTATGGAGCTGTGTCAGGGGAGGGACAGAATGGGGTTAGGGAAAGGTTCTGCACCAGAGGAGAATGGGCATGAAATGGGCTGCCCAGGGCGGTGGTCATGGCCCCAGGCTGCTGGATTCAAGGAGCATTTGGATGACACTCTCAGATGAAAGGTTTGGATTATGTATGGTCCCATCTGGGGCCAGGAGTCAGGCTGATCCAAAGAAAGACAGCTCAAGAGCAGCCTCCCACCCCTCCTTGCATTCTCTGCTTGTCAGATACTTCTAAGTTGTTTATGCACACTTAAGAAACTTCATAAACAGATTAAAGAAGTTATCTTTTGGAAGTCTGATCTAGAAAACCACTAAGGACAACTGACAGCTCACAGCTACAGATGGGTAAAGCCAACTCCTAATTCCCCAAGCAAAGCACAGTTAGTCCAGAACAACAGAATGACACAAATACAGAATTCCCAAGCCATAACCTTTAACAAATGAGACCACATAGCGTTGAGGAGTTTTTTCCATCCCTACAATAAAATCTGTGTCACATGAACTGCAGATTTGTTATTTGGCCTGAGTTTAATAAAATCATACCAGCTTATAGCTTGCAACGCATAAGGATTTGCTAAGTTTTTCAGTGAAATCTGACTGTGGAAACTTTAAGAAATAGGAACCAGAAGCATAACTGTTTAACTTTCATAATATTCTGCCCCAAACGTGGCGGAATAATCATCTCTTTATACATATTGTACAATGGAAAATGCTTACAGGATTTCATAATGTCAGTGATCTTTTAACTGGAATGATGCATTCCCTAGTAGTCCAAGAGGCAATTACTTCAGCAGAGACACCTTTCATGCCAACAAGAAAAGTCACTTATGAAGCATAACTGTCTTTAAAGCTGGTGGAATGAAAGGGACAACCATAAATATTCACAGATTTCCAGAATCATAAAATCTAAAGCAGTGGTTTGGAAACTTTTCAACAGAGTTCTCCTTGTTTCCTTGCTCCAAGTCTTTCTTTCTCTTCACTTCCTCAACAGTGCCTTCTCCCATCCTCACTGTTTTTGTGCCTCAGCCCTTACACACTACCTGCTACCAGCTCTTCTGTCCCTTGGCACAAACCCAAGCTGAAGAAAAAGATAATAATAAGAAAAGAAGCTTTTGGCACAATTTATTACACTGGCCACATCAAGGCAATACAGAGATGTCCAAAAGGTCTAAAGAAATGCTGAACTGTCAGCTTACATCTCAGAGTGTTACAATAAGAGAAATCTGAGTAACATCTCAGTAACATTGGTATCCCTTTTTAAAATGTAGCTTTACTTCGAGCTACTAACAATCTTATGCCTCCGCATAAATGTCACAACACAGTAAACAATTGAAATTGCAAAGGTTCATTGTCTTCAAATTGTTAAAATTCATGTATTCTCTTCCAAAGTCATCTCCTCCTTTGTCTTCATAGCACAGATTTCTGCTGCCAGCTTTTTGATGGTTCAGAGATAGTAACAGGGAGAAAGGCAGACCAAGTATACATAGAATCACATAAGAAAGCTCTTCCCTTCCACCTCTCTCTGTTCTTTCCTGGATCAGCTTCCTAAAGTGGCTCACCACAGGCAGAGTCCTGGCAGACAGAAATAAAGATGAACGGCCACAACTCAGGCTCATTTAAGCTGCTTCAGCACAGTCCTGATGCCCACGTGGTGCAGGACACCAGCGTGCATTCAGAAGGCTCAAAGCAAAAGCTGAACAGGATTATATCTGCCTCCATCATACCAGGGATATATTTCTCAACTGAACAAACAGGAACCATTCAAATCTCAGTGTGAACTGTAAGTTCCAGATATCCATACATCAAATCAAATACTGTGAATATCCACTTAAACTACTTGGTGGTCTGCAATTTCAGCATCATCTATGAAGCAAAAAAAAAACATGCTACAGTTATGAAAGTAGGTACAAAAAGCACATGAAGCATTACTCTATTTCTTCTAAAGCGACATACTTTGATTCTGCAATTTTCCCTTTGTCTTGTTCGTTGCTGGAGATAGTTTGGCTGTAATAAAATCATTCGTGTTTATCTTCGTACTGTCTGAAATCTATTAGTCATTTAGCCCACAGTCAAGATGATGTTTTATGGCAGTCAAAAAAACCTACATATTGTTTCCTGCACAGACTGTCACTGTAATATTTTTCTGAGTAAACATGCACAGTTTTTGTACAAGTAATCTGCCTCTAAATCAGGTATTTGCATCAGAAAAGAGACCCTGATATGATCAGAGAAAAAAAAAAAAAAAGGGAGCAAGCATGGAAAAAAGGGAAAAAGCATGAAAAAGCAGACAGTGGGTGAGCGAGGGCACAGAGTTCATGATTTCTCTGTTACTCATATTACATTCAACATCCAAAAACACCAACAGCAATCTGCTTCGTTCCATACAACACCTCACAAAATAAATCACTAAGACACTGTGTGACATACAATGCTAACATCGGATCAGACAGCCTTTGGAAACCTGAAACACGCAATCTCCTCCCTGCAGAGATCTCCTGCAGAAACAGCCACGTTCACTGGCCTGCTGTGCCTCCAGCATGGGGCCTGGCTAACTCAGAGGACTGCATGGACGCACCCAGTAGAGGGATATGAGTAATTACTGAGGTAAAGACCATACATGTCAAAGACAATCATGTTACTTTGCAAAAATCAAGAATGAAGAGGGGATTTTAAAAAGCATTTAAAAACAGATAAAACCCTTCAGTTTCCTAGGAAAAAAAATCCTGACATTTAGACTGCAGTAGTATTTGACATCCCCATTACCAGGAGAGTTGGGGTGGGAAGTGTTATAAAAAACCTGTCCTTCTCCTCCTGGGTTACTACTTCTTTCTTTTAGAAGTTTCACAAATCTTCCCATTACTGCAAAGCAGGGTAAGGAAAAACAGGCTCAACATCACAGCCAAGGTGTGAACGAGGCCTTGCATTTTAATTTCAGCACTCTCTTCAGATGCAATTTCAGGAATACATGTTTCACGGATGGCTCCAGACAGCCCCACACAGTCTGAGAGCTAGGTGGCAAAGCAGCACTCACCTCCACTAGTGCCTGCAGTGGAGCTGGCATTAAGATTTTAGGGGATCTCACTGGATCCAGCTTACCAAGCATTGTTCTGATCTAATTCATCCCTCATCTTTAAGGCAAGACCCACCTTTGTCTCTTTATCACTCACCCATGCAGAGCAGTTTCTGCTGGGTAACCCTAGGGACAAAATAAGCCTGCAGATGGAGCTGAAGAGCAATTCAACCTGCTGGCTGTATGCTTCAGAAACTCAATCTTTGCTACTGAATATAGCCTGAAAGGCTGGGGCAGCTTCAGGAGAGATGATCTCAGCTGCCACGCACGGTACACTGAGCTAGAGCTGTCTGTCCAGAGGTCCTATGAGAAAGCACGGTGAGGTGAACAGGGTGTGAAGAGCAGTAAGACACCATTACATGATTTTAGAAATATAAAATCCTCCCACAAAACAGAATCCAAGTTTCACATTTGTGCTGTACCACATACTTCTCCTTTAACAGTGTCAACAGTGCTCTGGCCATGTTTTCTGGCACTAGTTTAAAATAGTGCAGAAAACTTTTGGTCTACAGACACAGTAATTATCCCAGTGAAATGATGCTGTTCCCTTACAGGAGGAAGGGCTGAAGCATTTCATCCTACAAGCCCTCCAGCAGCACCTGAAACAACCATGCTGCATGCCATGTGCCTTTCAGACAACAAGAAACACAAACCACTGCAAACAACACGCAAGAAAAAGGCTGTTCTTAAGAAACAGAAGAAAAATCAGCTCAGAGACAATGGCTCACACTGCTGCAGCAGCCCAGCAGCACACCTTGAGCTGTGGGGCCTGTGGGACAAGGAAGGCCATGGAAGTCCTCCCGTGCTGCAGCCATCCGGCTGTCTGCTCCTGGGGGCACAGCTGTGCTCAGCAACTCAAGTTCTGGGTCTGATTTAAGTGCTATTTCCTGTTTTATGTAGGGCAACCCCCCAGATCACTTCCTCACTTTCACTTCTGGCAAAAGAGGAATTTTTTTTTTTTTATTTTATTTTTTGCTTTTTGTGTTTTTTTTCTTTCTTTCCCTTTTTATTTTTTTTCCCCTCTTGTTTTCCCATCTTTAAGTGAATTTTTCAGGACAACGGAGTTATTGTGTATGTTACCTCCAAACAGACAAGGGAGAGGAAATAAATGAATCAGCATCAGATCTCAATCTACCAAGTTTAACTAGTCTAAACATTACCTACCTGTAGCTTTTAGCCACAGACAGAACTGCTTTAAAACAAAGTTTTTATTACATTTCAGCTACTCACTAGTGCCCTGCTGTAAGAGGGGAAAAAGAGTGATCCATAGCTTTTATTACAGCAATAAAGGAATACCTGTATGATGAGCCATTACTTGAAGGGTCAAAACACAGTTCCCTTTAATCTCTACTTACAGTTGGTAATTCTCTCTCCCCTTCACCCCCTCGCACCCCTTTGGATGGTGTCAGACAGGTTTTGGATGAGCTGTGATGTTTTCAGCTACACACCACCCATGCAGCCTCATGAGAAATCCTCTCAAAAACACAGTTACATTCAAGACACAAGTGCACCCATGCTGCACTTTGGATGGTCACACCAGAAATAGCTCTTTAAAAGAGCCCTCGGTATCATCTACCTTCCTAAAGACAGAAATTCAGTTGCACTCATGCACACTGCATCTCTGAGCATCGCTATTCATTGTCTGTTGGTGTGCAATTCCATCCCACTTCAGACTTGTACACGCCTAAAATAGCTTCTCTCTGCAGGTTGCTGCTGACCCATGAGAGTCCCAGCAACTGAAAGACACCAAGTGAGACAAGAAGGTTATCAAAACTGTTATTTCATAGACACAGTTACACATAACATCCGTGCATTTGGTCCACTACGCAACACTTAGGGGAAGATATACGTAATTCACAATTAATACAGCACAATTTAAAAATAAATGGCTTTCTTAAAGGCATAAAAAATTAAACTCCCTCGAAGAGAGCAGACTATGTTATCAAAATACTGGCTTTAAACAGTTAACTAAAAGGCAGCCCTTGGAAAAGCTCTTGTCATACGAAGACAGGGTCCAGGAAGCATTATCAACCTTCAGGTAACTTTTACATAGCAGCCTAACCACGATCATGCACCGTTATGCAAAAGTCTTAATGTCATCAAAGACTACTTGGGCATAAAGCTCCACAAAGGGAAGGCAGCACCGCCATGCAGGTAAACGTGTTTGTCAACATTCCCATTTGGAGCGGTTAGGAATAGCACCATTCACCAGATACACATTGAAAACACAAATCCTTCAGTCACTGGGCAGTGCCCATGTGGAAGGAGTACACAGCCAACTGTCAGGGCTCAGTTTTGGTCGCCCATACCCAAGGCCTGTAACCCGAGCTAACAGAAGCTACAGGCCAAGACAGGAATGACCCAACAGGAATAATCCCCATCTCGGGAACACGAAGTTCTGCCTTGACAAAGACAACCAATACAGACAGTAAAATTACACTGTCAAAGCAAACACTGAACCAAAGCTTGACATCTCTCTATTAAACCTCTACTGATGACTGAAAGGTTTTTCCTTTACTCTTGAACATCTGCTGGTGCTGCCATTTCACACGGAACAGCTTTTGCTTCTGTTCAGCCTCAGTATAAAAGCTGCTGAAAAATGAAATAAGGATACACACATACATTGGTGCACAGATCCCCAACTAGATTTGTAGCTGTTCGTTCACTCTGCCTGAGTTTATGAACATGCAGCCATCCAGGTGGAGAAATGATGAAATGGAGTGGGAGGAAAGAGATCCAATTGCATATTGCTAATGTCAGAGCAGACAATGTCACTTCTATTCGTTTGGGTTTTTTTAAACTTGTTTTTCGTAGCCTGTATGATCATTAGAACTACCATCCTTTAGAAATGTTGTGATTTCATGTCTGATTTGCATCTAAAATACCCCAGCCAAATACAGTCTGGTTGCAAAAAAAAATCAGTAGCAGCTAGAATCCTAGCAATGCCACCACTCAGTAGGACAACTTGGAAGAAACGTAACCCTGTTGCAAATTCATCCAGCTACTCTGTAATGTGAGATGTCTGGTGCACAAAAATATAACTAACACAGCTTCTTAAACTAGTGTGAGTACTTCTTTGCCTCTTTTTTCTACTACTGGGAAATAGCCATTTATCTCTGATGCAGGCAAGTATTAACTACAAAATATACTGCATTGGGCTGACCAATTAGAAAACTCCTTATTGCTCACTCCCAAAGCATCAGTGGAAGAAGAAAAAACAAAAAACAAAACAAACAAAAAAAAAAACAGAACAAAACAAAAAGGATTCAGAAGAACAAAACAGAACGAAAGAAAACAAATGGAAGAATAACTAACTACTAGGTGACTAATTTACTGAGAAGCTTCTTTTCACCGAGGTATGCATGTCTGTGCCATCAGGCACCCATCCATGCTTTAAAACAACAAACTCCTGCACAAACTGCAAGCGCAGCACGCTTTTGTTAGAAGCTGCCATGGCTGCTTCTCTCTTTGCAGGCACAGGAGTGCAAACAGAGGCTGAGCAGCCAGCCCCTCTAAATCATCTGTGACAATCCTACTTCACTTACCATAGCTCAGATAAGTCAAGGCAAGGATGTGGATATACAACAGTTGGTCTTCTTCACTAGAGTAGATAACAGTCAAAGCATTATCGTGTCCCACCCCTCTTCTCTAGGCAGACCACACACTGCTATGGCACAGCATTCCCCACACAGTACCTCTGCCATTTTCTTATAACCTCTTGGTTTTGCTTCTTCTAATGCCTGCTTTCAGTACAGCTTGGACAGTCACCAGGGATGGCCGTGTTCTTCCCCACACTAGCAAGGGGTGCCTGCTCACTCAACACAACTAGCCTGTGAAGGGCACTCCTTTCAAAATCCCCCTTATTTCCTCATGCACACACTGTCTTTCCAGGAAAGCTGTAACATTACCAATGTCAGTTCACATTCACAGAGCTCACACCATAACATCCATCCCACTGCTAACGCGTATTAGCTCTAATTCCAACACAACAAACACGTGTTAATATTTACCCCTCTCCCTAAACTCGTGGATTCAGGTTTCTTTTCTGTATGATTTGGGTCTCTTACAGCACGTACACTACAATACGTCAAACTCCCATCACTTTTCAGGCTTTCAAGTCAAGAAACAATTCTAATGCATAGTGCAGGAGAAGACGCTGAGGAAAATGAAACACCCACATCCTCTGCTCTGCCTGTCTATGAGCAGAGATTTGCAGGATGTGGGAGAACGCGATCATCCTTGAGTATTCACCCCATAGAGAACTGAAAAAGTATATCTAACACGGAAAAATAATCATAGACATTTTTCAGGAAATGCCTATCCACCTTTCCATCCACAGAGCAGGAACCTTCAGTTAAACATCTCAATTCTGGAAGCAAAAGGAGGTCACTGCAGATCTTGACTGAGCCAGCACCTCAGGGCCTACGAGGGCACTGCTTTTACCTAGCGGACAGATTACTCACAAAGTGGGCTGCAGGAAACTCCTACCCTTCGTTTGTCACAGGCATGAAAAATACATACTGTCTGAAGCTCTTGGAAACCTGTATTTTGCAAAAGTCATGGGGGACATTTAGCAAAAGTCACAGTAACTGCTTTTGCTGTTTATTTGGAAGTAAAGGGAAACAACGTGGTAATCTGTCCACTACAAACGAAAACAAAGCCCTTCCCACATCTGCTGAAAGTAGAAGTTGAATTCCAAGGGACAGGAAAAAACATAACTTGGTATAAGAGGCCATACATATAGAGTTTTATCATGTCCGACTTAATAAGAATCATTTGTATTTTTATTCAAAACTGAACTGCATCATTGTGGGAATTTATTGTTTTTTAATCTTCGTGGTAGGACTTCTAATTATCACAGAATCACTACGGTTGGAAAAGACCTTTAAGATCATCTAGTCCAACTGCCAACCCATCACCACCGTGTCCACTAACCCACATCATGGCTGGCACCAACGAAGGAACTAAAAATCCCTAAGCTTTACGGCAACAAGCAGAAACATTGCATTCTGAGGCACTTTAGAGAATTAAAATATCCAATCAAAGCTCACAGAAAGCTGAAACGCTGTGAGAATACTTCAATCTACAGCACGGCTGAGGAGATAGATGCACATCTACCTCCTGCAGCTTACCCTAGCCCAAAAAGCAGATCACATTATGAAGGCCTTATGCCAAGAGTTTCTTGCTCAGTTGGAGCACCAGTTGCTTAGCTGAAGCAATGCCCTCTCTCCAGGAACTCAGTGAGAGCAACAGAAGACACAAAGATGCGGATGACTCTCGGGAACTGCTACGACTGTCGCTACAGGCAGCAGTTAGCCTACAATTTTAACAGGAAAGTTGAAAAAGTGACAGACACCAATGTCACAACTAAATGCTGATTCAATGTTTCTGCAGATGAACTGTTTTAACTTTAACCAAGGAGTCCTTAAAACCCACAGATGTGAGATCTGCAGGTCACTCACTTGTGCTACAGCCTTTCTGACACGGACATTCGCCAGATTACTTTGGACCTAAACCACCTTGCCTTCATTTTTACTTCTCTTTTTCATCCCACGTATTCAAACAGGACCATACCAATACCCCTAATCAGAGCTTGGGCATCCCCCCATCAGTGAGGTGGCAGAACTTGACTGAAGGAGAGGAACTCGAGGCCTTGCCCTGTCCATGTCTGCAGGCTGCAGCATTGGAAGCAGCAGATCGCAGCAGTATTTGCTCTTACTGATCCGTAGGAACTTGTTCTGCATTTTATTTTCTGCCAGAAAATAAAAATCTCTCTTCCAGAACATGTCTTTGTCTCATCCACTCCTTCTGTTCAGATACAAAACCTGTACAAGATGCAGTTTGTACATTTTGTCCCTATCGTTCTCCTCCTCCAGCTTTTTTTTAAGAGTAAGACAAAAAAGGATTCACCCCTTGCTCTGCTGCTAAATTCAGCATCTTCCTCCTACCCCCAAGCATAAAAAAGAGCAGCAAACAACTGTTTCTCTGTGCTGCTCTTAGCAAGCTATGCTGCAATGCATCAGATGCCTACTGCTGACAAATTTTGCTCCTTTGGAGGAGCACTTTCTTCCTTCTTACTGCACATTTCAAGAGCAGTTTGTGAGAAACCAGCACTATGTCCTTCTGTGGCATCTCATACACCAAGCTCACTGACCAGCCCTGTTTGCAGAGGCACGGAGCCACCACTGCAAGTGTTCTCAATTTCTACCTGGAATTCCACCCAAGCACACCTTATGAGATGCAGCAGGATGACAAAATCTCTCATTGAAACCATTAGCAGTTGTGTCAGCCTGCTTAACACACCTGTGCTGTACACAGCAGCACTATTTCCTCATGTACCACAAGGAGTTTCAGCATTAACAGTCTGCAGGTGAAAACAAGCCCCCTGTGTACCAGCACTGCGGACTGAGTGCCAAGGAACAAACTCCAATATTAACTGAAGTCAGTATCAGCAGCATGAGGGAACAATCAATGAAGACAACTAAAATGAACTAACAAGTGAAAGAAAAGCAAAGGCCAAGTGACTACTCTAAAAGAAAGAGTTAAGTCAGATTTCCTTTGTCCTTTGAAATGAGCAATAAAAATCAAACTCTTACACTCAAAACCACAACTAAAATGAAGTACAGATCTTCCAGGACTTGAAAATTATTTTAAATCGTTGTCCATACTGGTTTTTCAAAACTGGGATCAGCAGCAGGGCTAGAACCTGGCGAAGAGGCCAAAGTTTTACCCTGCCATTCAAAGCAACAGGTGTGCAGCACATAGTTGTAAGCAGACCTGTCAGGTGTACAGTGCAGAAGAAACCAGAACAACTCTTTCAAAACATTTAAGTCCTTGGAGATACACTAAGCAAGAAGGGCCGTTACTCTCGGTGAATAAGCTGTGTTCTGAAAAACTCACTACAAACTGTCAGACACAGAACTCAATACCACGTTGATGGGAAGGTTCATTGAAGGGAAGACTGCACACACACAACAGGAGGCCAACAGAAACAACGAGAACTCTGCATTATTAAAAATTCCCAAACATATTCTGTAATCACAACTCGTACTTTGCTTCCATCCTAAACTAATTCTAAGCAATACACCAACATTACTATTAATGGATGACACCCCACCATTCTTCACAAAATAACACCAATAAAGTAATGGGTAAAGAAGCACAGCTGCTGTGTAACCCTTCTAGACAAGCAAGACACAGATGGTCAGCAGAGGTTGGTATCAACTCAGTAGCAATGCTGAAAACAAACTCATTAACTGTAGTAAGGACAGAATCACGAGGAGAGCTATTTGGTGTGCTTATATAGGGAACAAGTTCTGGCAGATAAGCACAGATCCATCTTTCAGCCAGAGCCTATTTGTAATAAAGATTACTGCAAAGGCGTAGGCCATGCACACGGTGCCCATAAGGCTGTATTTAAAATAGCAAAATCCGATAACCTAAGTGCAGGCAGAATTCCCAACGTGGCTTACAGATCTTAAAAACACTTGTCGGTGGGAAATGCCTAATGCAATTTCACACCAACATGTACTAAGCACGATGCTGATCAAAACATTGACTGCACGTCACTCTTCATTAAGTCACTTTTGGCAATCTCCAG
The DNA here is from genome assembly GCA_013399175.1 of Odontophorus gujanensis. NCBI lineage: Eukaryota > Metazoa > Chordata > Aves > Galliformes > Odontophoridae > Odontophorus > Odontophorus gujanensis. The sequence goes on from VXAB01013197.1 coordinate 410,952, forward strand.
GAGGACAAGATTGCAAGACTGTTAAAAAAAAATAAAAGAGACTCTTTAGCAACCCCACATATGAAGGGATTTATGGACACGGAGAGAAGGGAGCACTGGCCTCACCAGCAGTGCTGCAGCACAGGTACTGCTCCACAGGGTTCTCAAGGCTCCAGCAGAGGAGCTCATCTCCGCTGCTGTAAGCAGCACTGGTGAAACTGATGTGGGGGAAATAAATCTATGGTGTTAGTACCTCTTGGAAAAGAGAAAGAGTTAACAGAGAGCCTCACAAAACTCAAGAACAGAGGAGAACATTCTTCTTGAGACCATGGCACTGCAGTTTTCAGCACCACATCAGAGCCAGGCCTGGAAAAGACACGTGTGCTGCTGCAGTTGTGCTAAGTTAGCTGCAGCACACAACAGGGGGCTCACAGAGTAAGAATGATGATATAGGATGCAAAAAGCAAAAGCCGTCAGTTCCAAATAAAGCTCTCAGAAACATCTGGACAAGTTTGGAGCAGGAAAACATGATCAGACTACACCAGCGTATCATATAGCCACAACATACTGATCCAGCACGTTGGACTTCCAGCATCTCAGAGCCTGAAAGCTTCTTCCAGTTGTGGCAGCAGCTATGCACAAGGACCAAGTGGCAGCAAACAGCAACACGCCTTCCTGCTAGCAGCTTGCCAGCACTGCAGCAAACAGCATGGCTTTTACCACCTTAACCTAAGGGTCACAAACTGTAACATCACAAAGTTTCCTTCTTCCTTCGCAGATTTCTGTAGAAGCTCAACAGAAACTTCTTGAGAAGGAGGCAAATACAAGGTTCAAAAACAAGACAGTCATTTCCTCTGCGCCTGCTCTTCCTGAAAAACTTTGGAGTTTCACTGCGGATTAATTTGCTCATCTTAGCAGAAAGCTTGTCTTCACTCCAAAAAGCCAAAAGCCAGAACTGAACAAGGCAGTTGGATCTGAAAGCTGCAAGGGCACTTACACCTACAGAAGATGCCAGAGAACAGAAGAACCCCCTCGTTCACACTTGCAACACCTACCTTAAAATGAAGAGTAAATAACACGCTTTACAAGTACCTCTGCTCAAACATTAACCTCTTCAGGTTCTTGGTTCCCTCTGTACCTTCTAACTGCTTTCTTACCTCTGCCCTCAGCTGAGCACCTTCCAAAACTCTGTGTTTAGACGCAGCCTGTTCTGCTTTCCCTCCTACCATTCATGTTCTGCACTGAAAAATCATTTTCGTTTGGAACTCTGGTTCAAACTGCAGGAAAAGAAAAGCACTCTTTGCAGAAGATTTTCACCAACACAGCACACATCAACTTCCCCAAACTACCTATCCAGGCTGACATTTTCCACAGCAGCAGATCACAAATGCACACACATCCCACCACGTACTTCCCTGAGAACAAAATGCTAAAATCACATCTATTTCCAGCATCTAAATCTGGTTGTTTACTGAGGAAACTGCAACAACTCTGCAATACCACAGAAGATTTTGCCAATCTGTAAGTCCCAGAAAGCCTGCTTGTTTGCAGGAGATGTCTGTTATTGGAAGCCATGAATTTCCCCAGAATTTGTGACTTACAAGCAAGTAAATGAGAGCTGAGCAAGCCTTTTGCTTCCATTGTTTCTCCCAGACAGCAGAAGCCCATTCACGTTGCATTGCAGAGATGCAATGGAGACTGCAAAGCCAGGAGATGCAGCCACCCTCTGCTAATGTGCAGTATACAAACAAGGTCATGCTCGGCCCTGAGCTGTGGGTTCAGCTCGAGGGCAGCAGAGGCTCCCAGGAAAACACTGCTGCTTGCATCTTACAGCACAACAGCCCCCTGCCCCAACACCTGTGCCTCTGAGTGCCACGGAACTCGCAGCAAGACAGCAGGATGCATGGCAAGCTCACCCAAACAGCACCCACACGGTACTTACACCATCAGTGTTTGGGGTCAGTCTGCTCTGTCCCAACCGGTGGTCCTCCCACCCAGATACCTCACAGTGGGATTTTTAGGACTCTTTCCTTCCTTGCAAAGCAAACTGGGTGGAAGAATGGGAAGCTGTTCTTGGAAGTCTATGTTACAGCATTAAAACTGCTACACCTGGCACTCCGCAAGAGGAACGCTTTCAAATTGAGACTACTCACACACACCACCTTCACATCAGTTAGAAAAGAAATAAATGACAGAGTAAGGCTTACTACACTTTATTTTTTCTGACACTACAGGAGATGCTGAACTATACCATGCCAACTCACACAAGTTAAATGACCAAACCCAACACCCAAGAGGAAGCATGTATGTACCTGCAAGAATCAGACTGAAACTGGTTTTGTTACAAAAAGCAGCCTGCTTCTATGAGGCCTGTCAAGCAGAAAGAACAAGAAAACCAAACTGCTTCAGTATCAATTAAAGAGTGCATGGCTTTCACTGAGACAACTTTGTGATGTCAAACACTGGAAAGTGAAAATCAAATAATGAAAAGAATCAAACGCAAGTTCTTCTCATCTCAAAACAAACTTCCCGGCCCGGACACGGGTGCAGCTGACCCATAGCTGGAGCAGTGCAGCTCCTGTGGGATGTAACAGAGCACTCCTCCTCTCCCAGGTTTGCACGTGCTCTGCTTTCTCCAGAGAAGCTGTGCTGTCTCAGACTTAGTCCACCGAGTATGACATTTCCTTGCAGACCTCTCACCAAGAAATAAAGGAAGTGCACACAGGAACTCCACTTCTGGTACTGTATGTAGCACTGTAACCAAAAGTAATGACCTCCCATCACACTCACACAGCTGCAAAGGTTTTCAGACTTCTCCCAACCTGAGCACCATCCTTTCCATTTCCTAAAACAGGTCTTGCAGAAACATATAATGCAATCATGTAATTAAAGTTTGCTACGTACATGCAAACAAGTGAAGTGAACTCAGCTATTTCTTTTTAGCACTCACTCTTGCACTGCAGACAACGCTTCAGATCTCCACGCTCTCCTCACTGAGTGTGTCCCCATGCTCAGCTACCAACAACAGCAGGTCAGATAAAACTACCACGTGTATTTACTGAACCTCGTGGCCTTGCACGAGAGCAGCAGCGTAATTCCATTTGCATTTCAGGCTGCAGAAAGGAGCAGAGCTTGCACAGCATTTTGGAAACACACAACCAGCATATGTTCTTATGCATTTTATGAAGTTAGTGAGCATACAAATCCGCTAAGTCAATACTTCTTTTCAATCAGTTTTCCAAGTGCAACTGCTGAACACAGGTCCCCTACACTGGCCACTTATTTTAAACCCCGCAATGCAAAGATTAACTACAAATCATAACTATCAGGATACTTACACAGCAAGCTCCCTAACTGTACATGCTCACACTGACATCAACAACACTACAGGCAAACATGTCATGTTAAAAACGTACAGCAGCACAGACACAAGAGGAAAGAAGAAAAAGACTGATTTCTGTCTGGTAAATCGTAAAGGGAAAACATTCAAAACCAGAAAAGAAGTCGGAGGGAGAAACGGCGTCACTGCAGCACAATGGGGCTCAGAGGAAGGGGCAGTGAAAGGCACAGGGATGATGGGCCACACAGCCAGGAGGGTCACCTCCACCTGCCACACGCAGCTTGTGTCACTACACCTGCAGTTCTGCCTACCCATCCGTTCCATTCTGCTCACACTGCACAGCTCCTGCCCAGCAAATGACAGAAATCCAAGCTGATCTGTGAGGGCACAGTGCCTACAGCAGGAAACGGCCGTGCTGCACAGCCCTGCCCGTGCCACACGCCAGTGAGGAGCTGGAGCAGGGCTGTGCTAGTACCTCCACAACAGCTTACAATCACAACGGGGAAAATCAGAAAACTTCACATTGAACGGCATTCCCATGCAAACAGCACGCATCTCAGTGCTCCAACAAAGCTCAGAGTAACAAAGTATTCTGAGTGCAAGTGCGTTTACATGAAGGACTACGTAAATCGCAGCACGAAGTCTCAGTGGCCTGAAAAACAATTGCTCTGCATTCATCATTCCACTGCTCGCTGAATTCGAAGAGGTTCACTCAGCTCAGCATACCAAAGGCACGGCGTCTGCTCAAGACGCGGGCTTCCCAGGCAGCCCACAGGTTGCTAAGAAAGTCTAACACCTTTCCCTCTTCAGCCAGCGTGTCAAGAAAGACACAGATGGTTCTAGATTTAAGAAAAATACTCTTCTTTCCAATTAAAACCTAAGGTAATCAGTCCCTAGAAAGAACGCAAAAGGAATATTCATTCACAGGAGATTGTTTACAAGCAGCAGTACACCTACCAGGGGCTCAGGCAGATGCCATGTCTTTTCTAACAGGCAGAGAGAAAATGTCTGACTGACAAGATGTCTTAGCCCCTTCCAGCACTGAGGGCACTCTGCTGCTACCTAATTAAGACTCGTAAAGTACAAACGCAGCACTTGTCTCCCCAGCCGGCGCTGTATTTGTCATTCTTGAATAAATTACTTCTGTATTGTGCTTCACGCACTCTTCCGGCCCACATCCTGCTAGCGCTGGATGCATACTACTGGGAACAGAGGAGGGGTCTGCCTGCAGGAGCTCCAGATCTCGTTCCTTCGCTAGAAGCACCACAACAAACCGCTTCTCAACGGAACGGCAGCGAGCCGGCGAGTGAAGCAGCAGCTGGGAACGAGCGCCTGCAGGTGCGATCCGGAGCCTTCGCTGCATGTGTGCCCGCACCGAGGGCCGCTGCTGCAGGGCAGCCGTCCCCGCACGCAGGCCGTGCCCACTGCAGCACCTGGCGGAGCACTGTGACGGCGGAGCTAGCCCGACCCAAACGCCCCACGACGGGCACGGAAACCGTGCCGCCGCGTGAATTACACTTTCGCACGCCTTTTGCTGAGGATCGACGCTTCAGAGCGCCGCAGAGCGAAGACGAACTCATTTATCTGCCGGCGCTCGTAGCGGAGAAGCAGCCGAGCTCCGCTCTGCTCCCACGCGAGCTCCGGACCATCTCTTCACGCGGCACGGCCGAGTTCGGGCGCTCGGGACACGTCCGCCGCGGTTCGGTCCGCCGCACGAGGCTGCGCTCGCGTTGCAACTCGGGCAA
>VXAB01013197.1:416026-479392 GCA_013399175.1 Odontophorus gujanensis
CCCGCCGCCGCCCCGCGCGCCGAGAACGGCCGCCACTCGCGCCGCCCCCGCCACAGCGCCCCCTGGCGGACCCGCCCGGCGCAACGCCGGGACCGGGGGCGGCCCCCGAGGGCATCCCGCGGGCGGAGCCGGAGCCGCGCGCTCCGCGAGCAGGGCACGCTCCCTGCGAGCGGCCGAGTGGCAGCGCCCGGCGAGCGCAGCTGAGGACATTCCTTCAGCTGACGGTGGTGGCACCAAGATGCTCTGCACCTCGCGCAGTAGCAGCTGGTGGCTTCGCAGGACTCTGTTTCTCTGCAGGAAGCCCTTTGGGAGAGCTCTGCGCGGGTCAGCAGTGAGCGTTTAATGCCGGAGCGCACTCCAGCAGGGGCTGCAGTGAAAACTCTTCAGAAAGAGAGGGGAAAAACACCTTAATCTCATCAGTCTGCCTGGTTGCGTGCCAGAGTTATAAGCATTTTCCTTAGCCAGATCAGATAACAACCAGGGACTAGAAAGAGGAGGAAAATTCCTTAGTGGAAGAGTTGATTTACATTCAGGATCATTCTCTGATGTGTGCAAAGCTGTGTGCCGTTACTGGAATAGACCTCAGCTTCAGTATTTCACTACTGGATGCTGTAAGACTATTTGAGATGAAGATCGGTTTGTAATCTGATAAGTGGAGTCGGGATTGCAGAGCGTGCCACAGCTTGCCCGGGCAACTTTAATAGCACAAACATCTAAATCAGGCAGGAAATCTAACCACAGCCAGTTTGGTGGTTATTCCCTCAGGCGAGAAGGCATAACACGGCGGGGTTCCTGCAGCCCTGCTCGTGGGGAGCCGTGCCAGAGCAGGCGGGGTCGAAAGAGGGAAGCGGTGCGGCTGCGCTGGGTTTGGTTGCCCTTTCTGCATCTCATCTCTCACACTTCAGGCTCGCCTTTCCTGGCCAGCTCCGAGTTTGTATATCCGTTGCTCGAGAGAGCAACAGGTTTTCTTGCCCGACCCAACTCAACATGAGTGCAAAGCCGTGTTCCAGCAGAATAGGTTGCCCAGGGCCCCATCCAACCTGGCCTTGAACACCTGCAGGGATGGAGCATCCACAGCCTCTCTGGGCAGCCTGTGCCAGCACCTCACAGCTCTCTCTATGAAGAACTTCCCCCTTATAAGTGAATAGTATTTGCTGAGAGTCCAGCAGGCACCACGGAGCAGCACGCTGCTGTGATGGGTGACATGGCACTCAGGGCTGGCTGAACCCCACTCAGCCCAGCCCAGTCCTGTCCATGCATTTCTGCAAAGTCCTTCTCCCATTTACAGCACAGAGACTAAATGGCACGTTAATTCAGGCATCCCTGCTTTGGAAAAGTCATTTTAAATTAAGATACATTAACGCACATCTCTCATTTTAGATAATGTATATTCGGATTACTATGTGCATTCATTTCCTCCTTTATTATTATTATTAGTTTGAGGAGTAGCTGAATAAAGGAATGAACTGTAGGGAAATTTAATGGAGCATACATGCTGTTCGTTATATGCAATAGCACGGTCCATACTGCTCCCGGATAAATGAGTCACCAGGACTCTGTAATTGGTTTCTTAATTATTTATGAAGGGGTCTTTTAACAACAGTAATTTTTCCATTACTGGCAAGTAAGGATTTCATTATCTCTAACTACACTGCCTTTTTGTTCTACGCCACAGTAAATTTCAAATTTTATTCTTTTTAACAGCTATAATATATGAAGGAATTTCAACTGTAAAGTAATTATTCTTCCCATCTGCCTGGGAATACAAGTGTAGGTCATCTTATTTTTGGTTTCTTAATCACAAGAAGGTGTATCATTTTTCAGAGGACTTACTGGGCAGAGGCCTCCACTATCTCAGGCAGCACAGGGAGCCCGGAGAGGGAATTGGGCAGTGCACCCAACATCCCCACTGCAGCAACTGGGACTGGTCAGCTCAGCCAGGGACTGTGCTCACGGGAACACGTCAGACATCTCTCAATATTGCTTTCAGCAGAAAAAAAAAATCAAAAAATAGGCTGGAATTGCTACAGACCTGCAGGTGCACAGATGAGGTGATCTCGGGCGACAGCAGTTTCTCCCAGCAAAGCCCAGTCTCCTCACCATCCACACTCTGCGGGGATTGCATCAGAGGGCTCGCTCCCCAGCCAGCATGCCTGCTTTCATAATAATAAATTATAACTTGGCACTTTTGTAGCACTCTCCAGTTCAAAGCTGCGCTGAAACATTATCTAATTAATTCTCACAATAGCCCTGGAAGGCAAGAAATGGAGGTAGTGAGCTAATGCACTTGCCCAGTGACAAACAATGAGTCAGTGGGAGAGTGGGAGTAACACTCAAGGGTCCTTGATGTTTAGATCTGAGATGGCATCCTTCTCTTCATAAAAACATTTTAGTGATTTACAAGACAGCACCCATATATTTAATTACACCCAACAACTCCAAATTAATAGATTAAAAAGGGAGAGAAAAACGTTAGCCTGGTTAGCACCCAAAATAAATGGCATGCTTTGCCCATCAGTAAAAGGTTATCCAAACCAATTAAAAAGTACAAATATGTGGTATATGCACAAATGGCAAACCCCACGCCCCCCAGGAGGGCTTCCAGCTGTGAGGCTGAGCACGGGCTGGTGGGCACTGTGCTCCCAGGTGCTGGGGGCTGCCATAGCACCAAAGCCACCAGCCTGTCCCCACCGCCGTCTGCCTTGCCCAGCAGTGATCTGCAGCTCAGTGTTTCACTGAAACAGGCAAAGAGTGGCAATAATATCACACAAGAAATAAATGCAAAGCTCTAGGGGGGGGCAAGGGGGAGCTTTGGTCCAAGTAAAGAATCTTAAAATGTCACTGGGACCGTAATAGTACCAGAGCAGATAGTGCTGCAAGAAGCAGCAATAAAAAGACAGGAATTTATTCAGAGAAACTGTCAGTACAGGAGATAATGGGCAATTCAAACTGATATTTCATAAACTCGCATCAACAGTAGAAATATTTGAATCAGATAGATTGCTAGCATGAGGAATGGGAAGAGGAATGTTCAGAGTTTTAATACAATCTGTAGTATAGTTCCAGAGGTCCATTCATCAGCTGGAACAACTTCTGTAACAATACAATTTTATTAAAATGTTCAGCAGTTACAGAGTGAAAAGGAAAAAAAAGCAACTGAAGCTAATTAACCCCAAGAAGAATTCCTTGCAGTACTCAAGAGTATCGGACTGAAATTGAGAGGTGGGAAAAAAAAACAAACGGAAAGTCATTGTTGTATTAAAATGCAAGTAATGGAAAATAAGCTGAAGCAGGGTCAGAAAGAATTGTGACTCATGTACAAGCAAATATTCAAAGGAGAATGCTGATTGTGTACGTGGAGATTTGACCACCTTCTGAGGGTTGCTGAAGGGGAGAAACCTAGATTTGAAAAATATGGCTACATTCTGAAAAGGAAACTAATTCACTGATGCTGTGAATTAAGTTGTTTATTAATGCAGGATAGAATGCCTCCTAAGAAGTTCAGACTAAAATAATGATGTGGTACTTTCTTTTTCTGACCAACAATTACTTAATCAGAAACTTGTGTTAGAAAAGAAGCCTCTGTGCAGAACAGAGTATAGGATTATGGAGATTTCCTGTGCGGTACCAATCCAGCAGCTAGTGCATGTCTTCAGCTCTTGGGCTTTTCTTTCCTATTTTCCCAGGGAATGTTTTTCAAAATTTGGAATAGGTTTGTTCTTTTGTTCTGGCCCTGCCATAGCAATATCCAGCTTCTGGAGGCTTTCCAAGGGAAATGGGTGAACAGCGGATTGCTGTGCGCTGCTGCTTCATAGACCAAATGGCTCTCAATAATTAGCGTGGTGAGAAAAGTACCAATAAAACTTTCATTATAAATCTTTGCTTTCCTCCAGGATTTAGGATCAAATAATAGAGCCGTGCACAAGTAGCACGCTGTTTTTAGCATCAGCAGTTATGAAAACTGTGACAACATACATAAGGTTTTTCTTGAGCAGCTCATTTCTCTGTCCTTCACTAACCTTTTTCTCTCGCGGTAATGGATTATTTTTTATGGAAAGCACTTTGTAGCATGCGAGGTCAAAGTTTTCCATCTCCCCCCTCCCTCCCCTAGGGTCTGCATCTCAGTTGGAAAATCACTGCTCTCTCAACAAAGTAAGTGGCTAGCACTGGCTGGGCACATGCCTTACACGGGCACAGGCTTCGTGTGACCCCAGGGGTGGGTCTGCCCTTAAATATGCTGCTAAAAACTCCAACCTTAGACTTGCAGTCCCCTACACCCAGCTGATAGAACACAGTTGGGCAGGAGGCTGGTGCCTGGCACCTCTGGGCTGCCCCAAGTGACTGTCTGCGTGTCAGGGCTTGGGGGAGAGCAGCAGCTCCCCACGTAGAGCACAGCACACTTGCCTGCACCGTGCACACTACAGACAAAAGTCTGTGTTAAACAATCCCCCAGGAAATTAGCATTAATTAGCAGGGTGCTGCAATCCTGCAAGCTACTGCCATTTATCCCACTAATGTCATCTCTGCGCTACAGGAGCTCTTAGGATTTCTGGCATTAAAACTACTACCAGCCACAAATAAAATGTAATTGATGTTCTTTCAGAAATGGAAGAAGTGCTGGAGAATATTATGCAGCATTATTATTAGGTAATGCTAAAACAAATAGCAAAGGCTAAAAAGACTGCCGGATTTAGCCATCTGCTTTCTTTTAATAGATGCAGTAAAAGTCCCACGACTCACAGTTTTGCCTCTAAGGAGGATGTTCTCACTGGAGAAAATATGAAAAAAAGATAAAAGCACATATTAAATGCAGAGCCCTCACTTGGGGGCTGTCTGCATTCAATGCTAGTACTGGCAGTATTTCTTTTAAAATGTTTCTGCTTCAACTTCTCTTTTTTACCCAAATATCTCAAGCTGCCGTTGAATACATTCAGCACAAAACAAATCAACACCCACAAAATGCTGTTTGTGCAGCGCTTACTGAGAAATTCACAACTCTACAGCTGCAGATTTCCTGTTCCAACTTTCCCTGCCTCCTTTGCATCAGAGCTTCACGGGCTGCAGCAGAAGCAGCAGCCTGCACTGTCAGCAGGAGGCTCATTCACCTGCACACCTCTGCTACCCTGCACAGGCAACCCCACTTTTCTGCCTACCAGAACTGCAGTGCTAGCTTTTTTCCTTGCATCGGCACTGAAGAGGACAGAGATGAGTCAAATGAATTCCTGTGTTCTGGGTGCTGCTAAAGATGAGCGAGGCTCTTCGACACTGTTGCTCACATACTCGTGCAGCTGGCCACAGCAGCCTTTGTTTCCAACTGTAGAACGATGATATAATAGTAAATATACAGACCACTTGCTTAAAACATTCATTTCCACCCAAGCTGCATGGATACTTACAACTGGGAGGGAGGCATCTGGACGGCAAGATCTCCAGGCGTGCAGACACTGCTGTTGTTGGACTGTGACCTGCAATCAGCTGTGTTTGTTCTTCACTGGCATAAAGGGCATTTTCCCTGCAGACTTGCTCGTGTCTTAGAGCTGCCGGCACTGTACCTGAGCTAGGTGGAATGTGCACGGCAACACTGACTGCCTGCTGAAATTACAAGACACCCTTCATTCACTGCTGCTGCTTCCAAAGCTCGCAGCCCTCATAACTCAGAAGCACTGACAAACAAACCTGTTACACTCTGCCAAAGTCAAGTGCTTTTCACCAAAGGCGCTTTGCTTACTGATCCCAGGTGAGCAAGGTGAGGTTCCTGAGCTTTCAGCACAGTGCAGCTCTAACAAGCAGACAGCCCCATCCGCAGCAATGGTGCCTTCTCCAGTGCCAACGTAGGGTAAAATACATCTTTGCATTACTTTCAAAGTCAGGTGAAACTAAACCTTCAGCAATAAAAGTATTTATTGCACTCAAGCAGAAGACCGCGTTCCAGAGCAGTGACTGTGTGCTGATGCTGCTTACAAAACTCTGTTTTTATGTATGAAGGTCCACCACGTATAATAGACAGGAAGTGCATGCAGTATACAAGAGATGTATGCTTCATTCTCATCATCTACAGCTGGTTATCGGTCTGACTGATACACACCGGAAACAAAACGACTTTTGGTAGTGATTTTCCTGGTTCTCAGTAGGGTGAAACAAATTAAAGAAGGTCCACATTTAATGTGTGTTGGAGAAGAGGCTGTGCGTAACCTACTGCACTGGTCCTGTCCCCAGCTCTGAGGTGTCCTGCCTCCCAGAGGTGGGGGTTCCTTGTTTTTAACTGAGGATGTGCTGGCTGCTGGCTCTTACTCCTGTTCCACGCACTGTGGGACAGCCTGCTGACTGATGGCCTGTCACACTACGAAGACGAGGAGGTGAATCACACAAGGGAAACGGTGGAAAAGAAGCAAAAATCCAGGGATGATTAACAGCTGGCATTCCGAAGACACTTCTGTAGGGTACAATAACACTGCCAAATACACATTATCCAAGAGTTTTAACACAATTTATTTTATGCTTAAATAATCAACTAGATCATCCAGTGTTTGTTGTTTTCATACATATGTAATTAGAGCTATTATCAATGAATGCTGTTTCCATATGAATATAATCAACGAATTAAAGTATTTCACCAAAACCCAAATAAAAATGCCCTTTAAAACACAGCAGCCTTAACAACCTAATATTACACTGCTAGGATGATTACAGATGATTGGCTTACTGAAAGATTCTACATCTTATAGCCAGTACACAATACAGTAATAATTTTACAGCGTGCTGCCAGTCTATTAGCTAATAATTTCTCTTCAGTTCATTTAAAAATATCCCAAACTTGTGCTCGTTGGAGCACCAACCCACTTCTAAAGCTGCAAGCATTACCCCCGTTATAAAGCGAGAACAGATAGCACCCCCCTCCCCATAATGCAACTACTGTATATGTTATGGTTTTTAGGTCATTTCATTGAAAAATTGGCAACAGCAACAAATATTAGATGAAGGGCTTTGTGTTTACAGATAAAATCTTATCTTTCATGTCGCAGTATAGTGTTTGCAAAACTGGAAAAGATTTAATCAAAATAAGGTGAAACACATGCATCAAAATATTAGTACTCTGAAGAAAAATTTTCACAGAACTACAGAATTCCTCATTTTGGGAATCATTTAAATTTGCAGCAGATTTTAAAGATTTTTTTAAAATCAAGCTAGCGTTTTTGCATATACAAACATTATAATTGCTAATATACAAGAATCTGTGAAGATACACCCAGAATATCCCTGTAGGTGTAGCTGTTTGAGACACCTAGCCTGCTCAATGCATTTGCAGTATTCTGTTTGTGATCGAAAAGGCAGTGCCTTATCAACATTTATTCTATTTTGTTAGAATTTATACAGTGTTATTTATTTACAGCAAAACTATCGATGTTTAAAAAAGAAACAACTAGTGTTTTATACCCTGACAGTTTGGGTCCAAGAAAAATAAGGCGAGCTGTTGTGGATTTTAGTAATTTTAGTGTCTTTCCATGGTTTAACCATTTCGTCTTCGTACATCCCCTCTAGACACAGGAATTTATTTCTTTTGTGATGACATCAAACTGCTTGAAATGAGCTGTTAACAGCATGACATCTCGTATATACACTGCATTGTTAACTGCGCACTCTCCAATCCTGTGAATGAAAGTGAATTTCCATGCTCTGTAAATTGGCTCATGCTAAATTAATTTTTTGTTTGGTTGTTTTGTTTTTGCTTTTGCATAAAAACCATGCGGTTAATGTGTGGAAGCAGCAAACACACGCACACTTTTATAGGTGAATGTTTAATTCCTGTTGATTTTTCTTCCGTGACTGTCCCTCTGGAATACTGGCAGTAAAAGCACACGGTCCTACAGAAAGGAAAGAGAGCACAGAGTCATTTCAGAATATCTCATTAGAATCAATTCCATGCCTTTCCCTGACTGAACATAATAGTTCTAATTTCCATTATGGGATCCCGTAATGGGATAAATCATACAGTTTCTAGATGTGTAATGAAATTAGTTGAGCTCCTAGCATGAAGGGAAAATGCATCATCCGCAGACATCCACATTGCTTGTGAGCTGATTTACAAATATGTTGGCAAGACACTGCATTTCATCGCCCCAGACAAAGTAAGAGCTCTTCCATAAAGATTGCAAGAAATCTGTGCTCTCTCTGACCAAAGAAATAGTGCTGTCCCCAGAGTGACAGAGTGGTTTCCTTCACAACACACCCTTGTTTGTTATTTGCAACCACCCATATCAGCCTAAAACCTGCACTCCTTGCACATCCACCTCTCCAAGTGTTGGGAAGCGTGACCAAGCAGTGTCTCTGATCCCCAGAGAAGGTTTTTATGTCTTTTGTGACTAAGAAACCATTGGGGTATCAGAATCTCTGGTCTGTGAAAATACATACACTTCTGTATTCAAATGGAATTTCTACAACAGACACTTGGATGGGTTAATGATTACTTAAAGCACCTCTGCACGGTAGGGCTCTATGGGATAAAGCCCTCACCAAGATCCCACACACCGAGTCGCTGCAGTCACAAATGGCACTCAGCACACACTCAGAAATCCAGTACGGTCATGTGGCTTTAGGGGGCATATTACAATGGATGAGAGGGACTGATGGCTCAGGAGACTCTGCTTCTGTTCTTTACCTCCACACCATTTGGTATGCTCAACAGGTCCTGTTTATTCTGTTCTTTAACCCTGCAGTCAATCCTTTATGAAAAGGATAACACAAACTTCCACTTCTTAAACTCCTCTGCCCAATTCCTAAAAGCCACCAAAGCTAAGAAAAATTCTGAGTGGAAAAAAGACAAACACAGTAAATACACATGCTACGTGATTACAGCTATAGACAAAGCAGCTTCTGGCTTCGTGGGCTCCTGCACTCTGCTGTAAGTGCAATAGTGTCAGCCCATGGCATTCGTTTTCACTTTGGGAAGCTCTTCTACTGTCAGCTGCTTTTTTGTTACAAGCATTTAGGTTGGATCAATAAAATCTACAAGACACATTTGGTAGGGATTCTTTGTAGGCAAATATTTAGACACTTCACTGGCTTTCACAAGGTCAGCGACTTGCATAACTGCCTGTAGATCACATGTTCAGCTGTGGAAGAAGTCTTTCCCTCCCAGTACATTTACTTGTATACAGCACTTTAACTGTTGGTGTCCAAGTCCGCCGTTAGGAGTAGAAAATACTGCGGATTATAAACTACTCTTAGTGAAACTACAAATTCTTACACATGGTGCAGTTTTCGCTTTGCTTAAGTTCCAACAGATAAAGCTTAGTTTCTGTACGTGAACTCAAGGTCACATTCTCCTCACAGGATGGACAGAGGGTCATCTCCTGAGTTTTGCAGCTTGAAAGCAATGCCAGGAAGCAAAAAAAGCAAGCCTTTACTCTGCTCAGGTGCTAGTTGCTAGCAGCACCGTGCAAAAGGCTTTACAAGGAAAGAAAACTGACAAAACTGACCATTCAGCAGTTGGCTTTCAGCTTTCATGAGTAACTTTTCTTCTCCACGTGTCTGACTTCTTTCTTTGTCTTAACCTTGTAAGCTTCACCCTGCTTTAAAGGAAAAGCATAAACATTAACATAGCCTGTGGAGAGCGCTCATAATTACAAACCTACTTCCAAACCAGCCTCCATATTTTGCTGTAACAGGATAAGTAAAAAGCAGTTAAATCACGTTAATGCTTCATTTCAAAGATACACACAATCTGTTTATCCACTCTGCTGAGCTGCAAAAGCACAGGCCTGAAATATCAACTTCAAATAGAAAACACAAGTCTACAATTTGGGAACGAGCAGGTAGGCTAGAGCACCTGGGATGAGCCCCTGCCATCAGCTGCAGCTAGATTTGCAAAATCACTTTCCAGTCAGTGCCCTGGGCCAGGGTCAGTGGGCATTTCTGAGGGCACAGGGCATGGCTGCTGTTGTGATGTTTCACAACGTCTGTGCTTCAATGTGAGCAGGTTAGTAACGGTATAAAAGAAAGAGGAAGAAAGCAGCAAAAACCATCACCAAAGCAGGGCAGAAGTAAAACCAGTGATAGTGACAAGTAGGGCAGGTTTTGGTGTCTTTAAAACAGCAAACACCAAAATGAAGTTCATCTGCGCTCATTAAAAATAGCTCAATAATCATCTAAAAATAAATACTCCAGTAATCACAAGCCTCATTCACATCAGAGAATGCATCTGTTTATGTGTGGCTATCGGCAGAATTTACCCCTCGGCTGATCTGCATTGATGTATTTGTAACTATTTGTAGTTTCTGAGTAATCTAATCTGGTGCAGCATAGTTCTCCTTTGCTGGGCAGAACCAATATTTTCCCTGATAAAGGACAGAGAAAGAGAGGATGGAGATAAGTTCTTTTCAACGTCTTTTATTTCTGTGCTCCCTGCCTCGTTTTTAGTCTTCACTATTAGAAGAGTACTTTTGATGTTTGTTATGTTTCCAAGTCTTCAATTCTGTCTTCACTCAGACAGAAATCCCATTGACCCACTGACAATTTAAAGGAGCAAAGCCCTCCTTCACAGAAGGGTTTCCAATTTCAAATGCCAGGGACAGGGCCCTGTCCTGATATTTGCTTATACAGGCTACTATTACATAGGTATGTTCACGTGACCTCACTGTCTAGCAAGGGGTTACTGCACAGACGAGGGGCTGGTATGGACGAGCTTGCTCCTTTGGGCTGGTGGAAAAGCAACACTGCACACCTATAGGTGTAAGGTACAACTCTGCAAGGGCTTACCTTTACTCACAGACACTGCTTGTTTTGATGAAACACAAAAGGCCCTAAAGCTGTTTTAAACACGCTGCCTGTTTCACATAAACAGACCACAATGCTTTTGCGTGGAAGGCCTTTTGTACACAGCAGAACTCTGTGAGGCCTCCTTGAAATATCCCCTATCAGGAAACAAAATCAAGAGAAATCCCCGCCCCTAGCCCCCAACGCACAGCTTGTCAATAACTGCAAGCGCTGCATTTTGCCAAGGCTTCTCTGTTAAAAGCAAACCTCCAGCCCTTTAGCGGCACTTTCTAGCAGTCAACACAACCCTCTGCATTTACTGTTATTTCCTGGCAGCCCCCATTTCATTACCATTTCACCAGCTTTCCTCTCATGTGGGATAACAACACGTCTTACTACCTTCCGGGTGATCTGCGAGAAGCAATACATGAAAAGAATCGATTTTTTTTTTTCCTAGATTCGAAAGGGGGAAAGTATATTAAAAGAAGTTACTTGGATACAAAGACTCAGAGCAGTGATGTAATTCATGATTACTTTTCTTGTGATGACGTTGCCTTCTTCATCAGTAAACTGCTCCTCTGTTACAGATTCACCAGGAATGTTTTTTGCTTCCTCACCCTAAAGAATGTGTTATATAAGATTAGCAATATAACCTATGTTCTGCCAAACCCACACATTTCCACACCAATCCAAGCAACAGGCACATGTTAGCTTCATCTTTATGCAACAGATTGCTTTACGTCACACAGATAACGTGAAAGCTGTTGTAACTTAACATGCCAATACCTGTGCATTTATTCCACAGAACTTATCATTAAAACACGTAGCAAACATCTGGCACATTTCTCTGATTGGCTAAATCATTAAATGAAGCTCTCTGGGTAACACATAGTCTTTCTATTAGCTCGAGTCCTGTGAGACGGCACAAAGTCAGGACAATAAAATTGCTGAACAGCCATCTATGAGCAGGAGGTTTTTCCACAGCTTCTCAGTGGTCATTACACACAGAAACAAGTTCTAACACCAAGTAAGGAGGGAAGAAAATTGGCCTACAGCTTACTGAACGCCAGGTCTTAAACACATACACAGAAGATGAGACTGCTCAGTATTTACACAATGGTAAGCAGTGGAAGGCAACTTACATGAAACTTTTTTGGGCACAGTATCACTGCCCACCTGCTGAGGACTGTCAGCAGCCTGGTGCACAACGTAATGAAATCAACAGCACTCCATCCACCAATTCTTGTAGCAACTACAACTCACGGGACCAGCATTAATAAATACTCTAACTTCTGTGCTGGGACCAAATACTACAACAAGAATTGTTGCTAAAATTGGAAATAAATGAAGTGACTTCAGAGTCTAGGGTTAGCTGGCAGCTATCAACTTATGTTCCAGAACAACGTTGACAATTTTACCTCAGAAAGCATGTTTTCAAACATGGGTGCTAAAGGAAGCACAGCTTTTGAAGCTCCAGAAATATCCATCATCTGTGCTTAGTTTGTATATAGTATAATGTAGAGTTCCTTTCTGAAACTAGAAAACTGAGAAAGAAAATAGCTAGCTGTGTAACATCCAGTTCACACATACTGTTTTCCATGCTTGGATCACAGTGAGAAGTACACGGTTGAAATTAACACGATTCCCCATTTTGGCGCTGGGGAAACTGGGGCACGCAGCAATATGACGCCACGATTTTGTTCATCTATCTTTATAACACTAGCTATCCTCACTTGCTGGCCTGCCTCTGAGAAACCACCACATACACCAACTACCCTTCTGAACAGGTGTAGGCTGTGCTAAAATCAGTATTCTCACACCTGTAAGTGCAGCCCAAAGGAAGGAAGAATTTTTGGCTGTGTTCCTGAGATTGCGGATGAGGCCGGGCTCTCTCATCTCAAGGACTAAACCATGTTCAAAAGTCAAGACTGCAGATGACTTGCTTTTTCTATCTGCTTAGAGCAAAGCACTCAGATCTGAGATGGTCAGGGAACTCTCCCACCCTTTCTCCAGAAATCATTAATTAAAAAATAAAAATAAAAATCTTTACCCACCATGGGAAAAACAGTAACTAAAAGAAGGAAGTGGAAAAACTACCATACGAAGCCTTTTATATCAATATTAACAGCCAAATAATGTTTGAAATGAGATTAATTCAAATAAATGTCAAATCTTCACAGTGCTTTCAAGGATTAAGAAGCACCTAGCAAATATAAACCATATTTACCGTTGTTGCTTATCTTCATAAGCTCCTGGCACTGCTTTACAGTGAGTAAATACAGCGAAGCCACGTTTAATTTTTGAAACTATTTTCTCTATAAGTGCAGCTTTTTTCAATATGTACCCTGAAGTGTTAGGTTTTTATGTTATTTCTGAGTGCTAGAACAAATAAATCTTCACTTGTGTTCACAACCATGAGCAGTCTTTTACAGGCTATGGTCTTACAGTTCCTTTGATTTAAATATGCGACACCAGGCTAAAGCCACACGGAGGTACTGAGGAGCTCAGTGAAGCTCTGACACCAACCACGTCTCCAGTCAGTGTGCATCATTACTCAAAAGCATATTTCATACTGAAAGCTGTGTCTAAATTATCATCTGATAATATGTAATTAAATAGTTTTAGACATATTTCCTTTTCCTGTGCTTCCACGGGGTTTAGAGAAACGGTACAACTCACTGAACTCCAGTGCCTAAGGAAGCACCACTGAGGGATGGGCAGCCTGTCCCCATGGGATGCTTGGCTGCAGGGTTATGGTGGCAGCTTTTAAGGCCAACAGCACAGCAAGCAGCCGCTGAAGCTCCTGGATGGATAACACATCCCAAAAGTGCTTTACAAAGGACATCCTGGAAGGAGAAACTAAATACCTGCCTAAGCACCAGTGCTATGCTGTATGCAGTAAGTGAGTGGGTCCCAGAGGGAGCCAGCTCCATCCTTTCTCACGAGCAAGAAAACAGAAATGAAAATGGCACAGGGACGGCTGCTGCAGGCAGGGGCACCAATGGCTGTGCACAGGCTTGGAGAAGTGAAACCTGTGGGGCTTCCTAGCTGCAATGAAATAAGGGAAAATACTGATTGTGGAGACCTAATCGTTTAATGAGAAACGCTGCAGATAGGAAGCTGGCTGCATGGTTTCTTCCCTGGCCTCCCACCTGTGGGCTGAGAGCCCCCAGCAGTTCCTGAGCACCGTGGGATGGGGCAGGAGAGAACACTGGCCCAGACATCTCTCACTGCCTGCAATGCACAGAGGTACCAAGAACTTCCCTCTCGTCAGGAGGTTCTCACATCCACTGTGATGAACACCAGAAACAGAACAACACAGCAAGGTCACCAGGCTGCCCAGCACTCCAAGGCTGTTTGCAGGTACTGGCCCTCACTGCTGCAGCGAGCAGGGTTGATCCTCAACACAAGGCAGTAAGTGCATTCAATCTGAAAACTGAAAATGTATTGGAAAAAACAGAAGACTGAAAGACAAACGCTGTTTTAAAGGCATGGTGAATCTCAGTCTTACATTAGCTACTTGCTCCTTTATGCCCAGTCTAAGGAGAAATGCCGTAAATATTCAGCAGTCAGTATGCACAAAATCCAGCTTTCACAACTTTCTTTCATGTGGGCAGTTAAACAAATTGCAGGAGGGCTTACAATTGGCAGGAGGTAGGATCTGATCTACTGATGTTTCTAATCCTATGCAGCTATAAAGACGGATGTTTGTGAGGAAAAAAATCCCTTACCCACTGGCAGTTCTACTTGTCAGCTCTCAGCACAGCTTTGGGTGAGAATGGCACACTAGATGACCTTGTCAACAAAAGCTGTTTTTAAACACAAAGCTGGTGCATCTGCGTCACAGCTGAAGAATAAAATTATTTCTGCTGCATCATACTAATGTGGGCTTCATTTTACCCTTGACCAGTCTAAGTCACTGTCACAATACTAAGAGCTTTAGAAAGGCAGGGTGAAAACCTAATACAGCCATTTCTGGATGCTGGGTTGTATCCAGGGACTAAGCTGTACAAAGGCAGCACGCTGCAGCAGACCATGCCAGAAAGCTTTGCGGAGTGGAGTGCTTTAATGTCACTCTGCTTGCTGGACTGCAGTCCTGCCAGAGCTAGCTGGTATCCTCTTTGCTGCTCACCAGGGCAAGAGAACTAAGGAACAGCTTAGCTTCTGCAGCGTCTCCTGCCAACTTCACTGATTTTCTTAACAGTTATTTGCAGATTATGGGTGTTCCCTGGGACTGTCAGATAAATGCAGAAGTTGGTGCTGCAGTACTGTGCCAAAGTTCACTGCAGCTTTTTCTGAGCACTGGTTTTCTTTCATGTTTGTTTTGCTACTGAGGGATAATAGCCCTTTTATTCCTCCTATATAGCTAGCGTTGTTGTAGCAGTGAAGGAAGAAGGTGTGGCTGGATGTCTGTTACCCAGAAGGATAAAAAGGAATTTAAAAGCAGATGGAAATAAGTGAGACGGAAAGATCCTAAATATTTAATTTTGCCAATGACCAGGGGCAATGCTGTAATGGGAATGGTACAGAGCACGGAGATCTCTTCCCTTTC
The DNA here is from genome assembly GCA_013399175.1 of Odontophorus gujanensis. NCBI lineage: Eukaryota > Metazoa > Chordata > Aves > Galliformes > Odontophoridae > Odontophorus > Odontophorus gujanensis. The sequence continues at coordinate 431,331 of VXAB01013197.1, forward strand.
TGGCCTAAGCCACCATCAAGACATAATCCTTTCAGTCTTGACATTGCATTCTTATAATGCGTAACCAGCAGCTGTACCTCTCTCTCCTTGGAGTCTGAAGCTCCTGTGGCAGTAGAAACAAACATCTTTCATTAAGGTCATTTTCATTAGTGAGTTCTGCCTACTCAGGGAGACCTTGTTAATCACATGCCACAACTGCCTGCTTGCGCCTGTGCTGAGTTTGTACTTGCTTGCCTAGAGATGTATTGCTAAGGCAATGGGGGGGGGGATCCAACAGGCAAGCCAAGGAGAGCTAAATGAAAACGGTGCTGCAAATGGCCCTAAGCATAGCAGCCCAATTCTGAGCTGGGTCAGAGCTGTGTTACTTGTTACAAGACACACAGGTATGAGCAGGTTTCGCAGCAGCACTCTGTAGCCTGTGTTCTAATTCACATACTCTGTACCAGAGCAGCCAGCAGCTCCCCACTGCTGGTCTCTCCTGGTCAAACGGGTGTGGGATGCTCACACAGCAGAGCAGAGCCCTTCTGCAGCTCTCCCAGGCTGTAACATTCCTCCAGAACAGGCTGAACCAAGTCTCCTCAGTCACTACTGGGGAGCTGCATGGGCTAAACGAATGGCAAGAGGCAAATCTCTATTGGAAACTGGCAAAAAATAACAAGACGTACAATTACATCAGATTTAAACAACCCCTGCTTAAAATTTGTTTTATTTTCCACTACAAAATTCTACCACAAACCTTTTGGCAAGGATCTAACTGAACAGCTCTTGCCAAAAATTCATACCCTAGAAGGATTTAACCATCTCTGAAAAAGCATGAAAAATCAGACACTGATTTCTGTCATGATGGAATAAAAAGAGCTTTGGCTCAGGCTCTGAAAGAGCACATTGTGGAAGCACTCTTATTTTTCCCTTGTGTGCTAATTGCTGGCATTCCTGCACTACTGTAAAAACCTATTTCTTTTGCAATGCTCTGTCCCATCAGTTCACCATGCGTACAGAAGAGGGAAAGGAAGCAAAACCAAAAACATCTGCACTACCTTGAGGTTAAAATACAATCTTATTACAAGTGGAAATGGGCATCAGCCCCTGCTTGTCTGGTTTTATGGGCTCAGTCCTCTGAAGTGCTAAATGCCATGGGAATGTGCTTGAAAGCACTTGACAGGACCCAGCTCTCAGACTGCTGGGAAAATACCTCTAGGGACAGGAAAGCCTTTCTACATCTTCGGGTCAGGAGAAAGGTCTAAGGCAGCAGTTAAACAGAAATAATCACGTTAGCAATAACGCGGAATGGCACTGAAATGAGAAACAAGTTGAGAAAGAGGAACAAAGGCAATGAAGCAATTCAGTCCTGGCAGTAACCATGGAGGCATATTGCATATGTTTTTTTTCCACAGGACTCAATTTATCCTCAAGGTTGTGGTGTTACAAAACTTAATTCCTGCAGGCTATGTGAGGAGTATCTCTGTTGCTTTTAATGCAACACAGAGGTAGTGGTGAACACATACTGCAGCAAAACAATGATCCCACGCACAGCTCTGCCCAGGTGCACCATCCTCTGTATCTTTTCGCTGCTGCTGGCACAACGCTGTGAGTTCGTGGCATGGGCACAGCACTGCCATGGAGTTATGAAGCCTGTGCCCAGGCTCGGCAGATGTTCAAAGTATTTTTTATTCCAGGGACGACCTGCTCAACAGAGACCTGGCTCCACCACATCCCCAACATCAGACAGTGCAGGATAAGCGTTCCCATGGGTCAGGCACAGCTGCCAAAAAGCACAGAATCATAGAATCATTTGAGTTAGAAGGAATCTGTAAAGGTCATCTAGTTCAGCTCCTAGGCAATGAACAGAGATACCTAGAGCTTCATCAGGGTGCTCAGAGCCCTGTCCAGTCTAACCTTGAGTGTCGCCAGGGACCAGAGCATCCACCACCTCTCAGGGCGACCTGTGCCAGTGCTTCCCTACCCTATCCTGAGAGCTGCCTGAATGAGGAGCTGCTACTCAACTGGTGCATGCTCTGTGACTTCAGTTCACGCTACCTGAACCTCAGCTCCTAGGAGGCTGAAAAAACTAATCCAAGTCCAGATACTTCCCAATCTCAAAGCTCAATTCTTCTACTTCGTACCATCAATTCAGGAACTACGTGTGACCAAAATATACCTATTTAAATGGTTGTTCTTTTTCCAAATTTTCTCTAAAAGGCCTGGCGGCTGCTGATTTGAAAGCTTTTCTTGTTCCATTTGAAACCTGTCTCAAGATGCAGAGAGGATAAAGAAGCAGCTACACATCATCAGAAAATGACAGAAATATCACAGGTGTTATAAAATCTGGAGACAGGTGCAGCCATGCCCTGGTTCAGCACCAGTTGGGTTGCCTCACCTCTGCTCGTGCAAGTTCCCAGCGGGTCCTGCCAGCTCCCCTGAGCCAGTTGCAGACTACACCATTCTGTAGTGCTGCTGCACCATTGCTCTGCAAGCACAACCCCAAAATACACTTCCACATTAAAAAAAAATACCCTTCTACTCCCTTTTCTAAACAACGTACATGGGAAAAAAATGAAGACTGTGTTTTCCACTTTCTCACTTTCCTACGCTTCCTGATTCCAAGCCAGTGGACATTAAAATAGCTCAGACATTGGGTGGGAAATCCCAGAAACAGGCTGACTATGCACAACCTTTAAAACATTTAGCCCACTGATGCTTTATGCCTTACCAGAAATGCACTTACAGCACTTGAAGGTTTGTTATCACCCTCAGGCCACCTGTCCCATCTGAAAACAAAATCATTCCTATTTCTTGTCATGAGTTGTTTGGAGAGGCAATTACTGATGAATGGTTACACCCTAACCTGCCCGGGGCTTTCATCTAAGGCAGCAGGTTCTTCCTGTAAAGATGAGGTATCAGACAAAATATTTACTTGTGTTTTGCTCACTATTGCCATTCTTGACTGGTTCAGAATGGGAACACAGCCAGTAAATTGAAGAAATACCAGATGAAGGCAGTTGAAAACATCATGCTGCATTTTCCAAAAGCATCTGTGTCTTGGAGGACTCAGCAGCTGTGCACAGTAGCACATCTGCCATTCACATTACACAAAAGGTGCGGTGCACGTACAAATAGCTTCTCCACCAAACAAACAAATAGCAGCAATATAGATAGGTGCACTCAGTGTCACCAGTAATTCCTGAAGTAACAGTTACATCCTACGCTATTATTGTAACAGCACTACATTGGCTGTCCTTTTTACAGCTTAAATACATGACTTTCTAGTGAGAATCAAACAAACCATGTAAGTTCCTGGGAATTAATGCTATTTCTGATGAAGAACTATTTTCTTATGCTACATTCTCGTGGCACATAATACGAAACTATACGACCATACTAGAAACAATGAGGGAAAATGAAATGATTTCTATGACTCTACCACTGTTATTAACATGTGAAGTATGTCATGCTAGGGCATCTACAAATAAGTATACTAAACAAAGCCTACTGAAGTCAAATGCAAGGACTTCTTATTTTTACATTTATTTTATTTATTTATATTAACTTCAGTAGGTCTTAAATTAGGATCACCCACTGCTCTGGGGAGGTTCTCCAGAACAGTTTAGATCACACCTTTCAGGCAGAGTACCAGGCCCACGTCATCCTATATGCCACTCGCATATATTCTTGCTTTTTTTTTTCTTTGTCATTTAGACTTTTTTTTTTTAAGAGAAATATGGAAAATATACACACGTCCCCTGTGTCAGACTGCAATTCATTTTCCATTAGACCAACACACTGCATCCAGCTATGGTCTTTAAGGTGGCATGCAAAACACTGAAGGACACATCAGGCCATGCAGCACAGTAGTTTTCCAGCAGAAGACTTCTGGGTTAAGCAAACAAAAGGCCACCTGGCATTTGGTTATAAATACTGATTGGCAGAGGGACTCCTTTGTGCCAGAAATGACAATCTTACAAGCAGTCCAAACCCACGTCCATGCCAACACTGCCTCAAGAATGCAAATCACAAAATACCTTCAGAATCAACCGCCGTCGATACACTCTTGTAGTAATCCTCTGCTCCTCACCTGAGCTTGAATCACTCTCAATCTCACTGTCACTGTCACTACATTCCTAATAAATGCAGTTTTAGTACATTTGAACAGCACATTCGCAAGACAGAATGTGCTATGAGAACTACAAGAAGAAAACAGAGGTTATCATGGACAACATTTTTCCTGTCTATTATATACCAAATGACTTTTGCTCCTGAAGTATAGAATGAGAGCTTTTCTGCTCTTTGACAAGCTGTACTAGATACATACAACAGGTATGGATCATCCTAGCATATATTGCATGACAGAAAATTGTATTTGGAATGCATCTGACCTAACATATTTCAGTACCTTACTGGGAAGTGAAGGATTTTGTATATAAAAAACCCTTCCAATAACTTTGCTGTTTCCTCCTCAAAAATTAATACTAATCCCAATTCTATGGATTCACAAGGTATGGAATTGAATTCCCTTATAAAGAAAGGCCACAGTCATACAGAAAGATTCAGGGGCCCAGCTGCCAAAGGTTAAAAGCAAGCATTTTGAAGAAGACCTTCTCTGTGTAAAAGTTTTTCCTGCTCAGCACCTATCTCCTTTTAAGCAATACTATCCAAAGCCTGAAATAAAACTACCCCACATCATTTGAAAAGGAAGGGGGCAGGGGGAACCCACTGTTGTTTGCAGCTTGGTACCGGGCAGGTGCTGCATGTCAGTGTCTGCTCCACCCTGGTGTCTTCACCAGCCCCAGTGCCTTCCCCTTTAAGACCCATGGAGCACTTGGCATTTCTGCTCCTGCAATTCTTATTTTTTTAACCTGGTCCAAGGCATCCTAAACAAGAGGCACTTCTCAGAAATGATGCGTAAAGTAAGAGTAGGTATATGTGGGTGGAGGAGGAAAATAGACCATGTGAGATTTAAAAAAAAAAAGCATTCAGGGCAGGATGACAACACTGCCTGCTACATATCTCCCACTATCCTCTGCCACTAGCCAAATACAAAAAAAAACAACAACAACAACAAATCCTGAACAATTAACAAGAAGCAGAAGAAGTTTCCTAAAGAGCAGAAAGGTTTTGGAGGAAGAGTATCACGAATGTGCAGCTCCAAGTGTTTTAGCTGTGATGAAACTCTGACACTTCGAGTCACCTCAACCACGTGACATCACCTTCTTTGGGATAACACTACAGCTGTGCAACACTTCTCTAAATTAAAAAGATCATTTCAATCTAATGCTTGTAGGGCAGTACGTGGTCTACACAGTCACTGCACTGCTTTTTAAAATTCTGGGCGATTATCTGGACATGAAACAATGTCAGCAATTCACTTAATTAACATCACCAGGTGGCAACCCAATCTCAATGGTTTATCTTTGTTGCAAACCGTGTCCCAAAGCATGGATGCAGCCCCCTCCCAACAGGTGAACTGTTATTGCTTTTTAGCTGTTTCCCTAAGGGTCATAGTAACAACTGCTTTCTTTAGGAAGCAATATTCTTTTGTTTCCTCTGCCTTACAGACAGACTGCAGTTGAAATTTTCTGTTTTCATGACAGCGCACGAAGAATTATCCCCCTATGAACTGGATTCTGTTAGTAATTAAACTACTGACTTCAAGTAGATTAGGTGAGAGACCCAGGTTTAGAAATCTCATTACTGACTCATACTGGTTCATTCAAAGATCACATCTATATTAAAAAACAACAACAACAACAAAAAACCACTTATTTGAAAGATAAGATTATCACTAAGAAAGCTAAAGTAGTGCAAAAAGCGCATATATGAAATGCACACACTTATTCTTACCAATCCAGATGGAATATCCAAAAGTGAAGAAAGGACAGGCGTGGATGACAACTTATCTTCTCACTGATGGGAATCCAGAGGGGGAAGTGCAGCACTGTAGCACACCCCTCAGCACAAGTTACAGTGTACATCTATGCTTATCTCTGTGTTTAAACTGAGCATAATTATATTAACACAATTGCCCCAAAGCCTAGTGACAACAAAGGAACTCTGCTGTTCACATTTAGCTGCCTCTGCAGCAGGCTCTTCCTTATGCTCTGTAAGTACTCAAGAAATGAGCGAACGTTAAGAAAGATCTTCATTGCTTTAACTATGTCACAAACTAAGAATAAGATAATAACAATTATATACTGCATAATTGGTGAGAATTATTATGTTACCAGTCAATAAAATAATTCTTTATTGTACAATCAAAAAGAACAGTTTAAAATGAATTAAACTTGAGTAATTTATTGCAGCCCATTACAGCTGCCATTTTTACTGAGTTACAATTAAAAAATGCCGTATCATGTAGAAGCCATTCTAAAAAAATGCATCATTTCTGTAAGTTAGTCTCCTCTTTTATTAATGCCCAAGACCAGACCATCTCTGAAGATGGGAATGTAGAAGAAATTCAGCCATCCCACCTTTTTGGGGGGAAATGAATGAAGCCAAGGAGCAAAGCATAAGAAGGAGATAAGACTTTACTCAAGATTTACTTTCCTGCAAATTAACAGAGTAAAATAAATAAATAAATAAATCAGAAGTTGCTGGGGACAAGAATCCGGAAAGAGATGAAAGGGACCTTGGTTTTTTTTGCTCACCTCTATGTCATAAACAGATCAGAGAACAGTGACATCACCTTACTGGAAGCGGGTCGAGGAGAGCAGGCCTGCCTAGCACTGTTTGCACAGATACCTCAGGCAGGGAAGGGGCCTGCTCCTCAGCAATGCAAGATGGCATCACAAGCTGCTCTAACCTCTTCCAGATTTCTGGGCCAGGCAGACTCTGCTTGGCTCCTCTGTCTGCCCTGACTACAGTTCATTCTATTCACACCACAGAAGATAAATGTCCACTAACTTCCACTTTTCTTAATTTGGCAATAAAACATAACATGCATAAAGAAGGATTAAAAAAAAAAACAACACCTGTCACAATATTACATGTCTTATAAAAAAACTATACCAAGCAATAGGGACTCCTCCAACAGTTAATAATTACAGGACATACTGTACCTTCTGTTCCAACATTCCTGCTCCCTCCTCCTCTTGGATGCCTGTTCTTGGCTTGCCATCCTCTGAAGTACTCCAGCTCATCTTCTTTGCATTGACAGGCACAGATGTTTTGTTGCCTTCTGTTGCTGGCTTGCTAGTCTCTTCCAAAGATTTCTGATATGCTGTTGATGATAACGTTTGCTCATCAGTACCAGCTGAAATCTGGGTCTTTGTTTTCAGGGCTTCTTTGTCACTGTGTTTTCCCACATCATTTAAAGATTCCTGGATGTAGGATTTAGTTTTTGTTTCTGTTGTGGTTTCTGAGAGGCTTCCATTTGTTTCTGGCTTCCCTGTGTCTCCTTTGACATATGAGGTAACAGAATCCCTACATTGGTCCGAGCTACAGGGAAACAAAAACAACAGACATTTATAAATAACATGCAGAAGAGAAAAGCGCCAAGCCTTCACTCTCAGTGCACACATTTCAGACAAAATAAAATTTGAAATTCAGCATGTAAGTGTCGGTCTATTTAATAGCCTTGTCTTTTGCATTACGGCATCTTTTCAGAAGCAAGGAGAACATGGTGAATGCCAGAAATGCAGCCAAATGTTTTATGCTAATTCCCTTCCACTTAGGGGAAAAAAGGGAAAAACAAAAGAAAGAAAAGGGTACAAACCCTACCGTTCCCTTTCTATAATCAAGATAAATTCCTCATGGCACTAATTCTTTAACCTGCTCTCCAATCAACGGAATAACGAAAGTGTCTGCTACCCCTTCCCTCAAATTGCAACATCTGTATTCCAATTAACTCATGCCACTTAAAAATACCGGTGCTTAGAAATAATTCCTTACCACAGCTTTCAATAATACACAAAGCCAGGGGTCGGAAAGATTACAAGAAGATAGAAAGCTCTGGACAAAACTGTTTTTTTTTTTATTATTTTTGTTTGGTTTTTAGATAAACATTGGGACTACATGCATAAGAAAACTACAGCCATTTGCTGGTATAACTGCTATAAAATATGGCAAATGGACTTCCTCTAGCTAGAAATTCATCTGTCATCTCCTTAAGGAAGATCTTTTACTTCCAGAAGAGATATATTTCCTTAATTTAACACAATAAAAAAGGCAGAATGGTTGCTTAATGTAACAAAAATCACATCTCAGTAGTAGACCAAGTGTTTTCCAGTCTTGAAAGGTAATCAGCTTGCTGGAATCAAGGGCCACATTTCCACTTGATTGAGAAAGACTGTCTCATGCTACCTGGAACTGTTAAACATCCTGAATCAAAGCTGCAAAGGATGTAAACTGCTGACAGAGAGTCAATTGCTCTGCAGATAGTCATTCTCTGCTGATTTACAATTCATGCAGAGCTGTCTCCTTCTGCCGCAAACCATGGGAGCCAAGTTCAAAATTAAGGCAAGAGCTCTTCACTGGTACTCAGTGGGTATCAGTATGGCCAAACAGGCCAGCACATTTTGTGACTGCTGAAAGCTTATGTAGATCCAAGGGGAGGCTGGAAAAGCTCATGCAAGAGAAACACAGTGACAATAAATATGTGGAAAGCATCCACCATCTCAGAAGGTCATTATGATGAAAGTAAATAGAACTCAGGAATGTATAAGTTGGGAAAACAGCATTTTCTTCCCTGAGCATCTTCTGTAACCACAATTGGGAAGCAGCATATGGAACTAGACCAATCTGGTGTTGCCACTGTTACCTTCTTATGACTTGTAACCAATCTCTTAAAAAGTCTAGTACATCAGCATGATGTAACACTTGAACTAAATGTTATAAAACAGTGACAGTTTAAAAAGCTGTGCTATGAAAAAAGAAATATCTATTTGAAAGAAAGCAAAGAGATGTAATTAAAAGGATGACTGCTGAAATAAGAGCAATACAGTATTGAGGTTGCAACAAATTTTCATTTCACGGTCTCAAATTGCAACTCTATCTGCCTTGCTTAGATTTGTTCAAAATGTAAATACACAATATAAAAAACATGAAAAGAAATGTCATCTAGTAAACATAATATAAACGAATTCTATATTAAGCATGAAACTTGCTATATATTTTTTTTAAAAAAACAAATCTGTTTGAAGCCAAATGAAGTCACAACTGATGTTTTTCCTGCTAAATACATATGCGCATCTATATATGCACGATCTCATAAAACAGCATTGCATCAGCCTGGGCACCGCTCCCGAAGGCAACAGCTGTGCATGAAGGCTCATTTACATGCACCCACATACAAGAAGATTCTTACCTATCATCCAGGCGATCTAGCAGGCTACCACCTAACCTGCGCCCCGACGTTGGTGGCTCAGTGACACTTGACGAGTCAGTCTGCCAACCTGTAATTGAAGAAATTTCATGTTCTGCTTGCTGAACGCCTTTAAGAATTGACCACACTTTTTCTTCCGTCATCTCCTCAGACTCAGTTCCTTCTTCCAGATGAATGTCCTCAAACAGAGATTTAAACTTTTCTTCCGTTATCTCCTCATCAGTACCAGACTTTTCTCTCTCAGGCTGTTCAGTCCTTACTCCTGCTTTGCTAGTCTCTTCGCTCTGCCTTTGTTTAGCATCTTTAGGTATCCCGCCATAACTACCAAGATACCGCGGATAATCCTTAAGGTCCACTTCCTCCAACTGGCTCTGGCCTACAGAAATATCTTTAGGAGTTCCTTCGCTAGGCACTGAGAAATCGTGCTTGCTGTCGTCCAGTGAGGTGTCTTCTTCAGTCACCACTGGCGGTGCTGCTGCTGTACCATCTAAATATCCCTGGGAGGTCACTAACACGTCACTCAGTCTACTGGGAGTTCTAAGGGGTGACTCTAGGCTAGAGGTGTCACTAAAGAAATCATCCTGGTGGAAAGGGGTGGGCGGCACGAAGCGCAACCCAGTGGGAGTTTCCAGTTCCACTTGAATGGTGGGATAACCTAAGGAAGACAGCACATTTGGACTGACTGGGATGAAGCATGGAACAATGAATCAGCAAATGTCAAATGATTCATGAATTACTTGAAGAATGAAAACCATGAGGAGATGCAGGTGTATAAGAACAAATGCAGTTTTGATAGACTCATTTACTTTGCCTTAAATAGAATGGAACAGAAATGAGCATTGCCAAATAGCTAGTACAGCGAAGCTCATACTTCGGACTATTTTGTAAATAGTCTGTAGAGATTTCAGCAATTGCTTTTGCAGCCATTTGAACATTTTCAAGCTATAGCAGATTGCCTTGTGAGCATGCAGTAAATCAAATGTGGAAAGGGATGGCTGTCCCTTTATATCCAGTCCAGAATCTTGCAGCCAAATTGTGTACATCCCTCCTAGTTTTTACTGCTTTAAAATTCAAAGTTTAATAAATAGACTTTAAAGACAGAAGTAGATCAAAACATTGGACAGTCACTCTTTTTGTAAATACAAATTAAACAGGTCCACATTTTGAATACACTCTTTATCAAAAATACACAATACTAGCAAGACAATGCTACTAATACTTATCTCCAATTTAGTCACAGAGCCACAAGAATGGAATAGTTAAAGAACAAGGAACAGAAATGGATCTCAAAGAGGATACTAAAGGATAGGAAAGGTAAATACACAGCAGGATAAAGAAAACTAAAATAGGAAGTTAACAAGAAGTTAAGAGAATACAAAAAACAGGGAGATCTAGATGAATATTTCAGGTACAGTGAAGTTATACAGGTGAGAGGACTGTGGTGGGTAAAGAGATCTTGGTGATCTTGGAGACTGAGGCGATCTCGGTGACATGGGTACAATCAGATACACTGATCAAATAAAGAGAGAAAAGAAAAGGAAATTGATGAAAACACTGGAAAACCATACAAAAGGATTAAACTGAATACACATGTAAAATGAAAACAAAATCTGAAAATCACTGCTTCAAATAATAGACTGGATAACCTATGGAAGGAAAAAATACATGCTTTGGGGTTAACTTGACATTGTGCTGCCTGCAAAGGGAGATGGCATTGACAGGGCCTGTTTTTGCTTTTTTTTGTTTCCTGAATCAGCTGAGAGAAAGGTAAGGCGGTCTGGTCTTGGTGAGGAAAGGAAGCTTGAGGAAGGCTCAGAGAAGAGGAGAGACAGAAAGCAACTGCAGAGAAGCATACTTTCTTCAGAAAAACACTGATGCTACTATTAAAAAGGCGCAAGCAACATTTCAAGAGCAACTTTCTTAAAATGTCAACAGAAAATTATTTCTGTAATGCAATGATTCAATGGCCAGTAATGCTGCTCAATAATGGAAGTACACTGAGCCTGTATGCTTTAAGTACAAGAACATCCTGTTAAAATACAGAGAGGGAGGCCAATACAAACTCGAATAAACTACAAAAAGAAAACAATGTAGAGAAGTCTTACTCATCAAGCTATTCATAACACATGGTAAAAAATCAAAGTAAAAAATATAGCAACCCAGTACCATTAACTAACATTTAAAAGAAGCAACAACATTTAGCATCATCAACTTAATGATAAATAATAAGTATACCTATGGCAATTCTGATTTATAAGCAGAACTCCATGTATACTGTTAAGATCTGACTCAAAATTGCCAGGCACAATTCTGTGCTCAGCGTGTTCAGCTTCCATGTGAGGATTATTACACAGTTTTAGTCATTAGCAGAATGACAAAGATAATGTCTCATGCAAAAATATTTTCTTATTTTCCTGCTGCCATTATACATTTGGATAATAATGGTCCTAAATAACAACAACAACAAAAAAACAACCAACCAACCAAAAAAACAAAACAAACAAAAAACAAAAAAAAAAAAAGCAAAAAAACACATTAAAATCTTGAAATAATTTCCGTTCATTTGCAGATATCTCATACAATTGCTAAACAATTTTCCTTGAAAGAATTCTTACTGTTACTTATCTAGAGGAAAAAGTCAAATAGCAGGGGATGTGGAGAGCAAGAGAGATTTCCAGATAACTTGGAAAGCATGTATACACAGACAAACACCAAAGCACAACTACTGCAGGAGAAAAACATTCAGGACTATTCAGGCTTTGTCAGCTGATACAAAGGCTGGTGGGAACAAGCTTACTTAGGTGTGTACTTGTGGGATTCTGAGCTTGTTTTCTGGGACAGTAATGTGCAACCTAAATATTCCATGAGGAAAAAGCCTTAACGTGAAAACCAATCATTTCTTTAGAACTTCTTTTTCTCAACATCTAGTTCATACAACATTATCACATTAACAGAGATGATACAGAACTAAGTATGACCATGGAATTCAATTACCATCAATGGGATCATGAAAAACGTTATTTTCATCTGCAAAGCTTCTGGTGCCTGAAATATTTCCATAATCAAATATCGGTCCTTCCAGCAGGGTCACAATATCTATTCGATTAATTTTTGTCAAAACAGAAGTTAAGGCATCAGCTGAAAAACAAGTAAGACATGTCAGAAAAAACGTTCAGAGTTACAGAACAGTCTAATAGTCTTTCTCAGCTGCATTAATTGTACATTGTAGATGCACGTTTCTGTCACAATGCCTTTGGTTCTAGCAAACTTCATCATTTGTCTATTTAGTCATTCTGCCTACTTATGCAAGATGTACCCCTATTAAGATTTCCCCCCCGCAAGTGCTACATTGCATCACAAGAAGCATAAAGAGTGAGATGGAAGAGTTCTTAAAGAATGCATTGACTTACTACTGAAACTAAATAACCTTCGACTGAATTGTTAAAATCCTTGTTACTATTCTATTTTGAGGAGCAGAATAGGTAGCCTTGTAGGAAATAACGTACATAAAGGTAAATCACGCAGTACATAATGAAATGGCATTTACAATAATCCTGTTGCAAGAACACAGTAATACTGGGAACAACTTTTACAGTGAAAGAGACCCAGGTTGACTTAAATACCACGTAGGAGTTGGTGGGTTAGAGAATAGTAACAAACACCAATGACTAAATGCAAAAATCAGACCCCTTTTTCGATTTGAGGAATTCACGTACAGATAACAACAGCAGAATCGACCCAGAATCTTGTCCTCAGAGAGGTCTCTTGTCTCAGTCACACACATCACCCATCACAGAAGAGTGTTTGGTCCCTTGTTACAACCTGCAAGACTATGTAACTTTTCCAGGCAGTCTATTTCCATGTTCCAGGTTCACTGCTATTACCAAGTTTTCCCTAGTATTTCCTGCACTGGAATTTAAGCTTCTTTCTTGTCCTATCCTATGGATGTGGAAAAGATATTATTTCCCTCTGCATAGGTACTGGATAAATATGACATTCTTCTGTCCTCTGGCAAAAATGTAGCTGAAACTTTTTTTTTCCATTAGTGATTTGTGAAAGAAATTAATTACATTATCTTCAATTTAACCTACTTAGAACAGGCTGCAATTTATAAACAACAAAAGTAACTAATTGAACTTACTTGTAGCATTTTTCCCATCTCTGGTAACCCATTTTTTTAATAACATGAAGCTTTGAGCGATAAGAGAATTTGGATTTTCTACTCGGATTTGATTTATTTCATCCACAGAAAAATTCAGCTCTCTTGCCAGTTCTATAAAGCAAAAATAAAGAAAAAGGAAAAAGAAAAAATAAAACAAATAAAGGAAAACTCCAAACAGCACAAAGCTCTCAATTATCCTGTCAGGTGTAGAAGTATTAACTTTAGATCACACAGATACCAGTAGAACTACCTGACACAAAGAGGTGTCTTAACAGATAATGACTAAATGCTGTAACTTTTCAATTTCCTAAGACAGGCATAATTCTGAATTTTCAATCACGTCTCTGTGAATTATTATAGTATGTACACAACCTGCTCAACCAGTGAAGAAAAGCTCAGTGGAGATTTCATCACCACTCACCAGTAACATTGGTTCAGGTGGCCATCACTCATTTGTGAGCTCGCTGCGCAGCTCACATAGCAGTGCTGCCATCGCCTACACCCAGGAAGAGCTGACTGCAGCACCCACAAGCCCACGAGGGGCCAGCACTTCACATCAGCATGTGGAGGGAAAGGCAGGTATATGATGAGACAATCCCACATGGCACCAAACTGCTGAAGCCCCTGTAAGCTCCAGGGGAATTCACTGCCTGAAGACACTGGGAGCCCTGACCCTGAGTAGACAGATCCTTCCAGTGACTTGGGTGTAATATCCTGGGAGGAGAAACATTTTAGCTATGTACCCTATGAGATTCCATTTGATGCACTGAAAGCTGGTACAATAATTCTTCCAAGTCATTTTCTACCGGACACCTTTCCCCAGCCATCTGCTGAACACTTCCAGAGGCTGAACTCACTGTGAATTCAGGAGAAGCTGATGGGGTCTTAGGGTCTTTACTAAAAGCTGCAGCTATCTGAAAACGTAATGGCAAAGACTGATTTCAATACAAAAGCAGAAAAGCTTACCTGTCCAGCTAAGTCCAAGGTGATCAGCTACAATTGCCATCCTTATATCTGTCCGTTCACATGGACTTTGTGGACCTGCGATTTACAATTTCTTGATTAAAAGGGTTTTGTACAGAAAACCATAATACCGGATAATAGTTTAGTATAAATAATAGCTGGAATTCAACTAAGTTGACGGTGCTTATATCGTTTACTAGAATGGTTGTGTGTCCTAATAACCTAAAAAGCAAATTTTTTCACCTGTGTAAAGCCAAATGTCAAACTACATGATGTTGTGTAATGAAACCAAACATGCTGACAATCTAGCTGTTAGACTGTACACAAGTTGTTCAATTACTGGTGGAAACCACCAAGACCAAATTAACATCTATTTTCTCTACTTTGACAGAACAAACTTGCTGTCACAAAAGAAATCTTTCAATTTCCAAGTTACATCAATGTCTTTGGCATGCTTCACTAGCTTTCTACAGTACAGGATTTTTTTAAAGGAAGAAAGAAGAGTATAAGACAGCACATACAGATGACAATGACAGAATGAAAACTACGGTTAAGTCACTTCACAGGCAATCACAACAGTTCATGCACTAGGATCAACAAGTTGAAAGTTTTACAAACTAGGCTTGATCTCCACGAGGTGAGCCATGAGAGCTCCAGAAACCTGACTGCCTTCATTCTCACCAGTCCTCTTACTCCTCCTCCTCTCACTGTCGGCCTTTTCAATCTTTGATTTTATAGATGCTGCCTCTGTTCTCATATCTCTAGCAGACTTCGATGTAATGGAAGGCAGGTAAACTTGAGTAGCTTCTGATAGTGATGTGTTCCTTGATGTACTGTCTTCTTCATCGTCAGAGACCTCTGACTGCATCTTTTTCTCTTCATCAGACAGACGATCCACAAGCTTTAATGTCTCACCACTAATTCCCTTAAAATAGTCAATGGAATGTTTACAGACCTCCCTAAGCTGGTTTTTTTTTACTTTAACTGTTGTCATTGTGACGGAGGTAGATCTTACCTTTACTGGTAATTTAGAAGGAAGCTGTTTTGCTTTTTCTCTTTCTACCTGCTCTCGCTTTGGTAGGGCTGGAGGTTTTCTAGACAGATTATTCCTATGTGTATTTTTTACAGGAATCCTAGACCTTCCTTCTAGACAGGGAGGAGAATTATCTTGTTTTGCTTTGTCAGGCTTGCTAGCCTGTCTCACTTTACTCCCTGTATTGCTTTGGAGATTATTTTGTGGAAAGACTTCTTTCACTGAGCTGGCCTTTACGGGAAGTTTTGATTTTCCTCTAGCCCCTACCAACTCTGTTGACTTTTGCTGCTCTCCATGAGCTTTTGGTTTATCTCTTACTCTGTGTCCTTGTGTTGTCCCTGTACCTTTTCCTGAAGTGCTTTTCGCTTGGTTAGCTTTCTGCAGGGAACATTTTGGTTCCGAATGTTCTTTTAGCACTACATTACAGGTAATATCATCTGTAGAGACTGCAGATGAATCCAAATTGTTGTTGTTATTAAAATTATCTTTTGGAAACTCAGTGTTTTCTGTTTGCCTACAGCTTGTCTCGCTAGAAGCTGAACTCGCAATCACTGCTACAGTTTCATTTTCTAATCCCTGATCACTTGGCATCACAGCTTCTATCTTATCTGTCACTTCGCCAGGACCATCTTTCTTCAGAGTCATGGTGGAAGCAGAAATTCCCATTTTAATTGGCGTGCGCAATTTGGGATCAACTTTAGAAGCGTTTACTGCTGCCGAAGATTTTTCCAGTGAGTTACTACCAAGTGTTTGTTCCATGCAATCTCCACTGGCCTGGATGATGGGCTTATGTTCAACTGCTGGTGTTTCTACCGGTCTCTCTAGGTTTGTTTCTACAGTATTGTCCCCTGTCTGTGGCTGTGTGATGGCAGTGACTGTACTTTTATCCCCTTCCCCCTTGTCCCCTGACTTCCCTTCAGAAGAATGCTCACCAATCTGAAAAAATTGGAGTCTTTCTTCAACAAAATCCCTCTTGCTCATGTCAATTGCACCACTGCGAGTCATCTCAAACATCTTCCCTTCATGAAATGGGAAGGGGTTGGGCTCGCTAGTTGGCGTACTCTCATCTGTTGGAGTTCTGGCTGGAGTTGTATCAGGTGTTGTTGCTTGAGATCGGTCTTCCACTGCCAGACCAAATGGCTTAGCCTCATCATCCCTTGATTTAGTCTCAAACACTTCGTCGTCACCTCGGTTATTGGACCACGGGTCAAAATCTAGACTCTTAGTTGCCACTGTTTTGAAAGGTGTTGCAAACTCTTCATCTACTTTGTAACTGAAATATGAATCGGGAAACACAGTCCTGTCAGGGTGTCTGCCTTCCAAAGTGAAAAACTGCGCCCCTGACTTCTGTTCCCTTTTATCTCCGGCCTTTTCAGAAGCTGGACCCTTTGAAGGCACCTTGTCTTCTTCAGGGCCTACCTTGCCTTCCTCCTCAATGACTTCAAGTTTACTCTGGCTAAAGCAGCGATCAGTCTGCTTTAGAATACCTTCTGTAGTCCATACGTCCTTTTTGGTTTCAACTGCCGGACCTGCAAGTTTAGAATCACTCTCAGTTAAACCATCATCTTCATCTTGCAAATCATAACCGTCAAGAGAGTCAATTTCAGTCGCATCGGTATCATGAGAGAATTCTGCAGTGGTTGCTATGGAACACTCTGTGACAGACTGGTCATTATTATTCCCATTTTGTACTACATCATTCTGGGGTGAATCAAGCCCAACGTCAAACTCACTAGGTTTTCCAGAAGCGGGGTGTCCTAACTCTTTCTGTTTCTCAATCTTTTCAGGGGTTCTGGGTTTTGAGCTTTCTTTCTGGTCATCTTCCAGTTCTTTCAGTTTGAATGTGTACTTTTTAAGTGGGACGGGTTGATAGAGAGATTCATCATCACTGGAGTCACTGACATCTGCTCCCGGTGGCACAGGAGATGGCGGCTGTACTCTTATGACTGGTTCAGCCAGTTGACATTTGTCACGTTCATCCTGCAGGTTCACTTCTGTCATCTCCATTTCACTCTCAGTGGAATACTGAGGCTTCTTTTCTGACTCGCCTTGATCTGCATCCAGTGGCGGAGGAGGTGGGAATTCAATGTAGGCAACTCTGTTACCTTTTGGCCTTTTGTTAGAGTCCTTATTTAGATGGTTAGGTAATGATTTGTCAGTCTGTGGTTCCTCAGCTTCTGCCTGTTTTACAGAGGTTGACTTAACCTCTGCTTCCTCCTCTGATTCCTCAGAAACCTCAGGTATAGGACTGGGTTTGCCTGGGATATACGCTATTAGTGAGTCGGGTGTTTTAGATGTAAACTCGTAACTCACTTCCTCCGAACTTGGTGTTTCTGGTGTTAAAGGGCTTTTGCCAGAGCTATCTATAAAGGACACCTGTTCTAGTGTATCATCTTCTGGACTACCCTGTGGAGAAGGAGGTTGCTTTTGCTGCCTAGCTGTGTAAAAGGTCCCCCTTGTCTCTTGTACTGTCTTACTTTCCTGACTGACAATTTTTTTAATATTTCCTTGTTGCACCTCTTTCTCATATTGCTTTCCTACTTGAACAAAACTGACATAAACAGGCAAGGTCTTTATTTCTTTCACTCCCTCAGTACTTGCTAACGGTGCAACTTTATCCAAGTAACCACTGGCACCAGGGTCAACTAACTCACTCGAAGGAGATTCCTTCCCTGGACTAAATTCTAAAGAATCTGGTGATTTGCTAGGGGATATCTCAGTTTCCTCAACAGGAGGACTTAGACCTATCGAGCTCTGCTGCTTGGTAACTCTTCTGATTTCTGAATGCTTTACTTGATCATCTTCAATATAATCTATCTGCCTCTCAACTTTCTCCTTAATCACAGCTGACTGGGATACTTTAGCTGAAAGTTGATAAACACCATCAAGCACGGTTCTCTTCTCCTCAGCAATCCTGACTGGAATATGGGAAACAGCAATCTCTTCTTTCCTCCTGGATATTTTATCAGCTATTTCACCATTACGTTCCCCCTCCCTGACAACAAATTCTCTGTATAAAACCTTTTTTGAGGGAGATTTTACAGTCAGTTCTTTCACTTCTTCTGAGTGAATTCCATTTGCTGCCAGTTTGTGCTCTGTCAGAGTAATAAAATCACTTTTTTTGTCAGCTTCAATGTGATCAATGTGGTTTTCCTTTACTGTATCTGGAACCAGCACATGTGAAAGTTTTTCTTTTTGAGTTTTATGATTAGAAGTTCCAGGACTTTCCCATGTCCTATAGATTTTTTTGTCCCAGTGTCCCTTTGTCGTTGAGTCTGACACCAGATCCTTTGCCTGCGGTTCTGAAAAGTACTCTGGCACACTTTTACTAGTCTCAGTTCTTTGCTTTAGTGTGTCTGAAGCACAAAATTCTTCTATAGCTTTTCCTTTACCCGGGACAAAATCTTCCTGTATTTTCACCTCTTTCTGTAAAGCTTCGCTCCCATCAATGAGCTCTACTTGCTTTGCATGTTTCTCTCTAGAATAAAACTGGTAAACTGGTAACTTACTTTCTTGCAACTTCTTTACTGGAATTTTGGACTGACTGTCCAGCTTTTTTTCTTCCTGAGAAAGGTCCTTACTCTTTGGACTTATGCTTTGTTCAAACTTCAACCTGATGGAACTGAGTTTTGATTGCTTCAGCTGAAATCCAGTCTGCGAAACCTCAGGTACTCCAGTCTGCTGAGCACTTCTTTTGTGTTCCATAGTTTGCTTAGAGTCCTCTGCTGGTTGCACAAATATCCTTTTCTCAGGACTGCTGGGCAAACTGGACGCTTTTCTTTCATCCACTTTGGGAAAGCATTTCCCATCACGCGCGTACTGCTTCGCTTTACTCCAGTCATCACCAGACGCCGGTAATTCAGAGAGTAGAATCTTCTCAGGGCTGCTGCTAGCAGAGCTCTGACTAGAATGTATTTCTTTGCCATTTTTTTTATGCTGCTTTTTCTCTGGAGACTGTAGCTCATCATTCAATTTCTCTGTTTTATCCCGAAAAAATTGTGATACTTCAGTCAGTTTTTCTTCTGCCTCCTTAACAGTCCTGTCCACCCTGTCTTCATATATCAACTTTTCTCTACCTCTGTCTAATCTGTCCTCAGTAAAGCGCATCCACATCGCATGCTTTGGACTACTAACATCTCCAGTGTAGTGTAATACTGTCACTTTATCATAATGATCATCTTTAGACATTTTACCCACACCATTTTCAGATATATCTTTATAGATTTTGGAGAGAATCTCTTTTTTAGGGGCAGTAGCTACTTTTTCTCTGCATCGTTTATCAGACCCCTGTAACTCTGCACTAAGGGGTAGAGCATGATCAGTAACTGACTCCTCAGTATCAGACTGAGAAACATCTAGCTTTTCTGAAAGAAGCATTTTCTCAGCAAACCTATAAGACTCCCCTCTTAGTTCTGACAACTCATCATCATGGTATTCTATTGAGTGCTGACTCAAAAGCTTCAGTGTTTTGTAAGAGTCATCAGACATGAGTTGAGCAGAACTAGGGCGACTGTCTTCTTCCTGGGACACGGGAGTGTTAACTCTAGAGGATTCCAGATAAGAAGGAAGTGACTCTTCGGCTGTGAGCTCCTCTTCTTCTTGCTGACCTTGTTCATCCGAACAAGGAAAAGTATCATGTTTTTCCAACTCTTTTAAGTTAATATCTCCCCGAGGTAAGTCTTTCTGATATACATACATTTCTTTTTCTGGATGCTTTTTTGTTTCTCTAATAATCACTTCAGTAGGTTCAGCCTGATTACCTTTTTCAATATGGACCTCTATTATTCGCTCCAGTTTGGGTTTCATTTTGCTGTCCTTCTCAGCATGTTGTGGTGAAGTTTCAGCAGACTTGCTAACATCGGCTGTTACTGATGACTTATGTTCAAACAGACCTGCCAGTTCTTTGGAAGGGTCACGTCCAGACTGAAAGGCTTTCATTATGTCATGAACAGACATTGTTTCCTCAATTCTTTCCGATGTGCTTTCAGTGCATGGAGGTTTATGATAAACCATCCTAGTCGTCGTAGTGATATGAGTTTCTTCTTTCACTCGGACACCTTTGCTAAGGACACACTTGTGGTCATCCTCCTCACTGCTGCTGGCTTTCATTTGAAATGCTTTAACCTTCTCTTTAATAGACCCAGCAGGCTTTTGCTCCAGCTCCATAAACGTAGGGGCAGGCTTTGCAGCCGGTAGCTCCTCTGCTTTCTGCTCTGGAATTTCTTCAGATGACGGTTCGTAGCTGCGGATGACATGAACTACCTCAGTTCGTGTTTCTGTAATGACGGGAGGGATGGGTACATCATGGAAAAGTGGTTTTGGCCCTGTGCTTTCAGCACTTTGAGGGGCAGAAGGTGTTTTTTCACTCCTTGTTTCAAAGCCACTGTCAGATAAAGGACTTTTATCTTGATCGTGTTGAGAAAAGTCATCTGGAGACTCTAAAATTGTATCTGTTCCAAAAAAGGAATCTGCAATTTTACACAGCTCCTTTTCCGATGTTGAAGGCCTCATGGAGGCAGGAGGCATTTTGAGTTTGTGTTCCTGCAAAGCAATCGCTGGCTTCAAAATGCGTTTTTGTCTCTCTTCACCTTCTTTTTTCCCCTCTTCAAACTTGTACTTTAGGTTTGTTAATGAACTGCTACCGATATCGTTTGCTAGGTAATCAATAACTTTTGATAAGTTATAATCCTTTTCCGACACGGTTTTAGTTTTAATTTGGGCCTTCTCTGGAACAGATATAGGAGGGCTTGTCAAAGCTTGCTGTCTTGCTTCATCAATTTCCTCTGTACTGAACTCTACCCAGTCATCCTCAGAGAGATGTCCTTGATCACTTTTGGATACTTTGGCAGACCCTTTACTTTCTAAACACACATCTTTTTTCAGTATCTCACTAACTTTTACTAAGTCCTCTTTTACTTTCTCAACAATTTTAAAAGGCTCTTCATCATCAATTCTACCCTCTTTTGGTATCTCAGGTTGGAACGGTTTGTCCTCTGCGACATCTGTCTGCAATATTGCAGTCATTCTTATTAGATCCTCTTTCATTTCAGCAACATCTTTCAGTATCTCCTGACTGGAGGATAAAGAAGATGGTGTGGACAATTTGAGAGCAGAGGGTGCTAAGAACAAGGATGATTTTATTGGAGATGAAGTTCGATTAAAGGGAGGTTGCGTGCGTGCCTCTGTAGTCAATGTTTTAATAGGTGACAGTAACGCAGCAGCTGATTTTGTAAGTGGAGATGACTCTGGGAGCTTCTTTAATGCTGGTTCAGACAAAACATTGACTACAGAATATACTGGCACTGTTATTGTTGATGAAGTTACAGATGAGGTAGTTGCTGATATTGACCCAAGGGCTGTATACAAAGCACCGGCAGGAGGAGTTCTTATTGACTGGAAAGCTGATGGTGCTGAAGACACAAATGACCTGAGTGGAGAAAATGACATTGTTGAAGCAGTTGAAAACACTCGCTCAGCCGTGTCAGCAACTGCACTAGCAGCACAACTTGCAGAGTGTGCAGCTGCAGCAATCTTGTCTTGGAAAACAGCTGCAGCTTTGGATCCATTTATTAAGTTGGAAGAAGATGGGTATTTCAGAGGTGACACAGACCCATTAAGTAATGGTACATCTGTGTGCCCAGCTACATGTTTTGCTGGCGACGAGAGAGACGAGGCCATCATGACCTTAGAGGATGAAACAGCATCAACTGCCGACTTAGCAGGTGACACCACTGACTTTAGAGGGGACGATAAAAGTGAGGATGCTGATGTGATGACCGATTTAAGAGGCAAACTTGAAGAGTACATGTTAATGTTGGATTTGGGGGATGCTGGAGGCGTCATGGTTATGGATGATCTCTCCAAGAGAGATCCTGCTGTAGTCACAGGAGATGTCCGAGAGGGGAATGTGGTAGTGGATGCCAGCCCTTTTAGGCTAGCAGCTTCTGTTACTGCGGGTGCTCTGACGAAAGAACCTGAAGTAACCTGCATATTGTATGGAGGCTGCGAAACCACAGTTTTTATTGGTGAGGAGATTGTCCGAAATGATCTAATCGGAGATGCTACATCACTAACAGATTTAACTGATGATGTGGTAGAAGCTCCTAATGTGGATTTGATTGGAGAAGCAGAAGAAACAGACCATATTGATTTTAATGGGGAAGCTGTAGGAGTGTTAGAGGAAGAACTTGATAAAGAAGTGAAGCCTGATTTGGTTTGCCCAGGCACTGTAATTGGAGCTGTTGTCCATGACTGATATGGCCGTGTTGAAAAGAATGGCTTGTATGAGTAAGTAGCAGGTAGGGATCTTGTTGCTCCTGCACTCCGTTCAACTGTTTCTTAAATTGTTAAATTAAAATCAAACATAAAATCAACAAAAATGATTGGAAAACAGAGAGACCAGAGAAGAAAATTGGTCAGTAAACGTTGTAATATTACAAAAAGCAAGTACAATTGTTTGCATGAGTTAGGATGAAAGAGGCAAAAGAAGAGTTAAAAAGGAAATAAATATGAATAAGCCATATACTGATGACTGGTCCAAAACAAAAAGCAACATGAAATGAAAGACAGAAAGCACATAGCAACCGAGTCTGCAAAAGATGAAGACCAGAAAACACAAAGAAGGAATCCATAAGGTAAAAATAAAAACCACGTCAAGATTCTTCTCTTACTTCCTATTGACTTTCTGATGTGCTAATTCTGAAATACTTGTATCAGTTCTATTTTGCCTGTTTAGTTATGTTTGATTTGCACAACTATTAGAATTATGCTAATAATTTTCGTTGACGGTGTTGTTCTATTCAGATATCGAACCTATACAAAATATAAGCTTGTGTAAAATTATATTAGATAATATTAGTCATTATATACTAAAATCTCTTTTTTTAAAGCAGTCAGAACTACTTCATGCAGAACCCAAAATTCCTTGAAGTGACAGGCAATTAATGTGCAAACTGTGAAGCAACTGGAATAAATTCAAATCTGTATCTCCCATGCACAATTCGGATATGCTTCACACTCACAAAGCCAATAAGAGCAAGAGCTTTTCTGAGTTGATATTTTATAAAATAATAAAAATAAAGAAAGAAAAGGAATGTTTGCATTTGTTTTTCATGCGATATTCCCTTTGTTTAGAAAAAAATGAAGTAAAACTAAAGTAAAACTTTACATGAAATGATTTTAAGAAGCATATGTCATACATCAAATATGGAAAGTATGATATGATAAACGTGAGCAAGCAAAGCTACTGCATCAGTTTTTGTTCATGCACAGTATATCATGTCAAACCAAGCACACATTAATAAATTTTTATGCAGGATTAAGCACAGATATGTAAATCTTAAAAAAAAAAAATCATTTCACGAGTGGCCATTAAAAGAAGAGTACACTTTTTCTACAAGATGTAGTGTCTTGGTACCTTTTGAGGAGATTTCTTGCATCAGCTCAAAGACAGACCTGTTCAATTTTGCATTTCTCAAAAGGTAACATTAGAAAAGCAAGCAAAGAACAATATACTACGCAAAAACTTCCTGGCAAGGACAAACCTGTCAACTGTTATCATCCCCCAGAACACTCAGCTTATTCATAGGCATTTCGAACAAAATCATCATCAACCACATTTTGCATCACGGGAGGTACTCATGCCAGAAGACAGCATTTCTGGGAATCCCACTGCAGCATACACATCCTCCGATACAACAGTAACATTCAGGGAGTTGACACTGAAAGTGAATTAGAGGGCCTTTTTTTTTTTTCCCCTTTTTTTCCCTCTTCTGTTTAAAATTGAGTTAGAAATTGAGCTGAATCCAAATAATTTATTCAACAGATCTTCCTCTGAAGTTACAGTAATAATTTGTCAAACTTACTTGGTCTGTCTTACAGACAGTAACTTGCAGTGAAAGAAGCTTAATAAGGCTAATACTAAACTGTTAAAGCACACACACTTACGGAATTGCAAATAAGTGTTCAGTATACCACAGGTCCATATCCTTCAAGGAGAAACATGCTGGTCCTACATAAGCCAATTGAAGCTCAGAAGGAAATCTGGATGGCTGGTGATACGGCAGTATTAGAACATTTAGGTTGAAGAGAGCTTGAACCTGACTGGCACAGAAACTTTCTATTTTCCCATCCTCCTTTCCTCCTTACAATTTTATTTTGAAGCAAAAGCATACTTTTCTTTTTTTCAAAGAAGAAAACACTGTATTTCATTAAATTAACTAGACTTTATTATGAAGATTAATTAGCCACAGCTGCTGTCATCCACCAGAAGTTCATACTGTCCCAAGTCCAAAAAACAAAACTCCCAAATCATTCAGAAAATAACCAACATGAAAACAACTGGTTCAGCAGTTAGTGTTTGGAAATGTCTTTAGAGGGATCCCACTGTGCTGTGATGAGCTATTCTGCCACACCTGGTTAGTGCAGCAATCAAACCAGCAAACTGCCCTCTTAACTGCTCTCTCTCCCTAAATGACAAAGTCAGACACATCTAAGATGCTTTTTGGGTGCTCTGTATTGCAGCTGAGAAGAACTGGTACAAACAAAAAGGAACTATTTACCAGTGTGTTCAGTTATGACACGACTCGTAACAGCATGAAACTGAACAGTTTTACCATTCTGAAATAGCAGAGAAACCCCCACAACCATGTCAGACTGCAGAGCAGGGTATGATTCTAAAGAGTGAAGTTTTTGAATTCAAACAGTCCTTTTTGGCTACTGGACACATTTGGCCTTAGCAGTTTCTATCCCTGTTTCTGAGACTTTATCAGAAAACAGATGTTACTACCTTCTGTGCAGCAAACTGCATTTCCTTGCTTGCAGCTGGTAACTGAAAGAATTGAGTGAACTTCACCATGCATGAGCCTCCAGCTCCTGCTGCTTTTCATCTGCAAGCAAACAGCCAGCACCGGGCAGGGTTAACCTACCACAGCAGCCCTTTTCAGTGGGAAACCACACTCCTGGGGAGAGCAGAGGGGCCCCTTTGGCCTCCCTTCCTGAGCAAGGATAAGGAGAGGTAGACAGGGGAATACCCCACCTTCCTTGCTCTCTTCTGCCCCAGTGCTGGCATCAACACTAGCGTAGAGGAAGAAAAACCCTTCTGTGTGTATGCACATCTGAACGTGTGAGAAAGAAACAGCTCAACATGCGCTGCTACCAAAACTGAAGAGTTGTGCCACCACACTTGTTGAAAAGAAGCAGAGGTTCAACACTCATCTCCTACCAGGAAAGCAAATGCTCTGCAGAGTAAAAAAAGTCACAGCAGCTGCACTGGCTCTGTTGGGTAGCACACACGCTCTTTTGCATACTCTTTATGAGTACCTAACTGCCACAAGTAGAAACCACGGCTCCATCAGATAAAGAATGAGTTAAAGAATGGTCAAGGACTTCTACTATGTCTTAAAATAAAGCCCATTAAGTAGATTTGCTTTTTTTCTTCCTTTTTTTTTCTTTTTTTGTAACAAATGAGACTTAATTAACCTCTGGTGAATAAATATTAGACTTTTTTTCTCTCTCAATGAGGCCTGAAAAACAAACTGTAAGCAATGCACACAATCATCAAACTTCTTTGAAGCAGCTTCCTTTTCCCTGTCTCTCGGTTCCCAACAAGCCTTTGACAATACCTTAACAATCCAACAAGAAGTCTCAGTAGATCTGATAGCTTCTTCAGATGTTATATGCTTGAAGTCTTCTTCCAGGCCTGAGAAGTGTAATATATTCTGGAGCACATCTGATCCAAAGAAGCCACAGATCTTATAGGACAATTAAACAGCAGCCATCCAGCGGAAACTCCCAAGACCCGATGAAGCTTGTCTATGGATTATGGAATTATACCAAAGGGTCTGTTGCAGGGTAGCAACTGAGAAGTTATGAGGCAGAAAACAGATATGAAAAAGTCTGGGAATGGAGAACAACAGCAGTCAACCTCAGGCAGGGAAGGTGAAGGAAGAAAAGCTAAGCCAAATATATAGTTGTATTTAATGGGGAAGGGAAGCAATGACACAGGTCTAGTGAAGGGGAACAAGTCTAAGAGGAAGCAACATGTGGTGCCAAGGAATAGAAAGCATCTGCAGGGAACAAAGGAACAAGGGAAGAGGACAGGAAAGAAGAGGGAGATAGAAAATATGTGAGAGTCCGTTTTGGCTAAGCATCTAAACATTTTAAGTGCTTATCTGAATGTCATTCTCCAGTCTTGCTGAACTCCTGCATATCACTACCTTCTGTAACATGAAGGTATAGCAGCCCAGTCTGACATCCCAAAGGGAAGAGGGACAGACTCCTTGTGAAAGAAATCTGTAATCCTACTTGTCTGGAGCTACATGGCATTTTAAAAAAAAGAGCTACGTTTTTACTAAATTAGCACATGGCATTTGCCAGTCAGGATTCTTCAAGCTCTCACAACACAGAATTTCACAGACCATCCAAGAGTTTGTTGGTTTGTTTTTTCCCCATTGACTTTTTCTCCAAAGTGACACCAAATACAACGTTTATAGAAAAAATGTCTCTTCTTATGAAAAGTCACATATACATGGTTTAGTACTTTGGTAAGAGCAACTCACTCATTCCAGGCTCAGTCAGATAGCTGTAGCGCTTACGTAAAGCAAGGGAGACAAAGTTCTGACGCCGGTCGGCTTTCTCTGTCTGCAACAAAACACAGCATTGTTTGGTGCCATCCCCCATACAAACCATCATCAAACCTCAGCACGACAGGACATTCTGCAGTACACATCCCCACAAGGGAGAAGTGATGCCTCCACTCAGCTTCAGGATGGTATACTGGAGGCAAATTTGGGCAAGCAGCGAGAAACGAACAGAGCTGATCTCCATTCCTGTCTGCCATGTAATGAGTGTCAGGTGTAGTGAAGCAGGGAGCACGGCTATCAGAGGTGGAAAGCACTTGCTGTGTACAGCCACTCTCCTAGAGAAAGCAGGGAAGAAGCTGCAACCCTGGGAGACAATCCCATGGATTCATTCCTTCTCAATGTCTCTGCTTATGAGGAGGAAGAGCTGAAATAACAAGACGCAGCTCACGTTGCTGCCCCAGTGTATTTCAATACTATGTAATCCCACCATCACTTAGCAAACAGTGTTACACTACTACAAATGGCATGGTATTTTNAAATATATAGTTGTATTTAATGGGGAAGGGAAGCAATGACACAGGTCTAGTGAAGGGGAACAAGTCTAAGAGGAAGCAACATGTGGTGCCAAGGAATAGAAAGCATCTGCAGGGAACAAAGGAACAAGGGAAGAGGACAGGAAAGAAGAGGGAGATAGAAAATATGTGAGAGTCCGTTTTGGCTAAGCATCTAAACATTTTAAGTGCTTATCTGAATGTCATTCTCCAGTCTTGCTGAACTCCTGCATATCACTACCTTCTGTAACATGAAGGTATAGCAGCCCAGTCTGACATCCCAAAGGGAAGAGGGACAGACTCCTTGTGAAAGAAATCTGTAATCCTACTTGTCTGGAGCTACATGGCATTTTAAAAAAAAGAGCTACGTTTTTACTAAATTAGCACATGGCATTTGCCAGTCAGGATTCTTCAAGCTCTCACAACACAGAATTTCACAGACCATCCAAGAGTTTGTTGGTTTGTTTTTTCCCCGTTGACTTTTTCTCCAAAGTGACACCAAATACAACGTTTATAGAAAAAATGTCTCTTCTTATGAAAAGTCACATATACATGGTTTAGTACTTTGGTAAGAGCAACTCACTCATTCCAGGCTCAGTCAGATAGCTGTAGCGCTTACGTAAAGCAAGGGAGACAAAGTTCTGACGCCGGTCGGCTTTCTCTGTCTGCAACAAAACACAGCATTGTTTGGTGCCATCCCCCATACAAACCATCATCAAACCTCAGCACGACAGGACATTCTGCAGTACACATCCCCACAAGGGAGAAGTGATGCCTCCACTCAGCTTCAGGATGGTATACTGGAGGCAAATTTGGGCAAGCAGCGAGAAACGAACAGAGCTGATCTCCATTCCTGTCTGCCATGTAATGAGTGTCAGGTGTAGTGAAGCAGGGAGCACGGCTATCAGAGGTGGAAAGCACTTGCTGTGTACAGCCACTCTCCTAGAGAAAGCAGGGAAGAAGCTGCAACCCTGGGAGACAATCCCATGGATTCATTCCTTCTCAATGTCTCTGCTTATGAGGAGGAAGAGCTGAAATAACAAGACGCAGCTCACGTTGCTGCCCCAGTGTATTTCAATACTATGTAATCCCACCATCACTTAGCAAACAGTGTTACACTACTACAAATGGCATGGTATTTTTCATTCTCCATAAAATAAACCACCTTCGACTGGAAACAGGAGATCGACACAAAAGACTACAGATACAGACATACAACATTCAGAGAAGTGCAGTTTTGATCAAATATTTCTCCCCAGATTAATTTGTCCTGAAAGCACATAAACCACGATGTACACTGGTTTTTAAGTGAATACATTAAGGACAAAACAGGCATGGGAGGGGATTATTTTTAATAGGCACAAAATGCAAAGATGCAGATTAGAAAGCAGACCACTATCGCTAACTAGTAAATTGCATCGTAAGTAGCTGTGTTTAAAGGCATAGCTGCTGTGTGATGCCTTCAATATCAGAAGTCCTTCAGAAATAAGCTCACTTGATGGCGACTGAAAATATGCTCTGTTTAGAAACAAAACTTGTTCCAGCTATAAAATAGTTCACCAGGATCAAGCCCCATGGAGGCAATGTGATAAAGTTGCAGTTATTATTTTTTAACTTAATCAGGAGTGTTTACTTCTGTTTTGATCAGCAGACGGCTGCTGCAGCTTGTTGTTTTCTACCAGGAAAAAAGGTTTGCTGCTAAGTAGAAGGAATGTATCTGTTTGGTTTCTTTCTTAAGATGATCTCAATTACTGCTATCTCTAGAGAGTAAAAGTCATTCAATCTCCTGACAACCGAACGTGGCAGTTTGTGGCAAACTGGGCATTTCTAAGCTGCAAGTATTTTAGGTCTATTTGAAAATAGATTTATACACAATATCTAGGAATTGCTCCTGGTTATTTTGCTTTTTTAGAAGGGTCTAGTTCATCTCCAGAAATAAAATAGGAGGTCTGCTCCAAAACTAATGCCTCCTATTTTATCATATTGGTCCATGACATCAGAAGCAGACACTGGTGATGGAACAGTAGTAGTCAGTGAATCTTCCCACCAATATTCTGTTGTGACGTGACAGTTGGCAGCAGAGAGGCAGACATCTAACATGGAAGTGTGCATGGAGCAGAGGTGTATCTCAGAATTCCTCCCTCCATGTGGAAAAAATGGCACCCCTTCACATTCATCAATGCTTCCTGAATGTTTATGGAGACCAAACAGTGCACGTGAGCACTGTGAGGTGGGGGTGATGCATTTCAACAGTGCTGACAGTGATGTGAAAGATGAGTCATATTCCAGACAACTATGCACAACTGTCACAAAATAAAGAGCATCTCAGACAGCTCATGTGCATAGATCAATGGATTACAACCAGGGAACTGCATACAGAGCTGCATATCAGCTTCAAAGCACTGGAAACGATGGGGGCAATGTTGGAATATTGCAAAGTTGTGTCAGATGGGTCCAGTGAATGTAAACAGAAAGAATGGTGTATGCAAGTTTGTCAGGACCTACTCAACTAATATGAGTCTGAAGGTGGTGGCTGCCTGGACCACATCATTACCAGTGACAAGATGCAGTGTCACCACTACAAGCTGTACTCAAAACAGCAGGCCACAGAGTGGCAACATGTGAATCCCCCATTGAAGGAAAAGTTCAGGATGGAGCCCTCAGTGAGTAAAGTGACGTGCATTGTCTTTTGCAAGAAAGAGGCAATCCTTCTGGATTTCCTGGAACTCAGAGAAACCATCAACTCTGACCACTATATTGCAACACTGAGTAAGCTGCATGCTCAAACTTCCAGAGTCAGGCCAGAGGACAACCTTTCTCTTGCAACACGGTAACACCAGGCTCCACACCAATTTAAAGATCATGGAGCACATTGCCAATGTGGGCTGGACTGTCCAACCACACCTGCTGCATAGTCTGGTTTTGCTGCCTTCTGACTTCCTTCTGTTTGGACCCATGAAAAATAGACTGCATGAGCAACATTTTTCTAGCAACAATGCTGTCACAGCAGCTGTGCCAACGGTGGCTCATCTCCACTAGTGCAGATTTTTATGAGCACAGCATGCAGGTTCTTGTTCATTGCTGGCAAATATGCATAGCTACTGGTGGTGAATGTGTTGAAAAAGAATGTTCTGTAGCTGAAATTTTGTTCTATCAAAGAGTGTTACTGCGCTCTTTGTAGCAGTTGTCGTTTCCATGGAAATAAATAGGAGGCATTACTTTCAGAGTGACCTATGTACCATAGGACATTATTTTTAATACCTTCTCAGATACACAAGTTACTAAAACACTGGAAGTACTATTCCAAGAGCTAAAAATGACACCCAGTAAACTCTACCTGATTTTGCCAAAAATAGACTTGGTCACTGCTTTGTAATTATGCCTTTTTCTTTTTTTCTTTTTTTTTTCCAGAAGAAAATTATTTAAATGCTAGATTACTATTGCTATTCAACATCAGTTTATTTTCATAACATATAGTCCTGTTTCTCTACATTTGTGAACTGCTTTGCTACAGAAAAGAAGATGTTGAGGAAATGGCTATTCTCTAAATATTACTTCATAGTATTTTTTTTCTATAACATATTTACTTTTCTTCACTAAACCTGAAGAAAATAAAAACAGAAGACAGTGTTTATATTACCTCATCATCTTGATCTGACTCTGTTTCCTTTTGGTCCCAAGATGCATTGCAGAGACAAGGAATATTATAATGGACAGCAGGGAAAAGAATATCAGGATATGAAAAGGACCAAATTGGGAGCACAAAATGCAAGCTGATTTATAAGGCAAAGCAAATCCAAAATGTCAACACACACACGAAAAAAAAAACTTACATCTACTGCAAATTAACATGTGACATTATTGAAAGCATAAACCTATGACTTGCAGGCTGAAGCATGAGCTGCAAACAGAATCGTAAAAAATATAGGAACTTGACACCACAGTAACAAGAGACTTTAAGTGTTCTACGTGTAGGAAACCAATAAAACAAATGTAAAAAATCTTAACCATACTCCAAAGCATTCTCATGATTGGCATTTCACAAGTTCTTTATCACTAGCAGAAAAAAAGACAGACTAAAAGAGCAAAAATAAAATCCAACCAACTCTAAGGACAGTGTTTCCTAACAAATACCTTTTTGTGAGCTGGCAAAGTGATATTCAAGTTGCAAACAGCTGTTTGTGGTAGTCCTTTTGTAGTCTTTGGTTCTTTCAAAAATGATAATCGACCACAGGGCTCTTGGCTGGTGTCTCTCACCTAGAAAATAAATGTTAATAATATGCAGTAATTCATATATATGGGAGATTTATGAAGAGTTTCTCAGAGTGACCTTTTACAAGAACCTATCTAGTGGGTCTAGATCAATGTTACTGAGCTGGGACTCAGTCTCTTCTCTCAGTCTGAGAAAACGAATGACCATAAATGAGTTGTGTCAGCCTGAAGCTTTCTGAATAGAAATACACTCCTGATATCCACGTAAGAAAAGATGCTGGGCGAGTCCAACCAGATAGCAATATCCTAGTAAAAAAAGAGTAAATTTTCAGCTCACCTTCATTCTTCTCTGCAATGTTTTGCACTTGTGCTCAATATCTACCTCTTTAATTACTTTTTTTCCCACAAAAATAACAGTGCTAACAAATGCATACATCCCTTCACCGTAATTTAGAGTTGAACAGTTTGCAAGCATATTTTGGAGATTGTTCTGCTGTACCTCTCCTTAGTCTCAGGGACAAAGCGATCTAAAGCTGCTCTTCTGGAGGTCTAACTCATACAGTTTTGTTAGAAGTCTGTGAATCCTTATCATGGGTTTTCTGGTCCCAGCTTTGTCAGCAGATCTTTTGTGGTTTCATGCAAAGCATCATCTCCACACTATTCACATAGTGAACAATGACACTCAAATCCTCGGGGCAAGTTTGTCCTATCTCACTGAAAAAAAGTTATCATGGGAAAAACACTAATCTCAGCAGAATTAGTTTGCTTGTTTTGCTTTTACCTTGATAGAGAATGGCAGTCTATTTTCTTTGAAAGCATAAAAATTAAAAACAAGTTGCTGTCCTCCTTTAGTCAAAGGGGCAAGATTTCCATAGCAATCGACGTAAATAGGCTTTCCTTCCAGAACCTATCAAAGTAATAAAAGTCAATAAAATCTATTTTCATAGTAGATCCATGCCAAAAAAACATAGCATTGTTTCCCCCACCACAGTTCCTGAGTTTAGGCATAAGCCCCTATTTCAGATTAAATTCAGTGACAAATTAGAAAGTCACTGTGTATTACTGCAAGGAATTTTGAGTGCTGGCAGTTCCAGAAACTGCTGTGTGGGTGGCTTTTCTTCAAGAAACTCTGTCTTGGTGCCAGACTACTCACCACACACCAGCTCTACCTGTAACAGTATGCCTGTGAGACTGGTGACAAAGAACTGAAGGTCAGTTTTCTGCAAAACCCTAAGTTACTTGTTACAACAGGCACAAATCCCTTCACAAACTAGCCTGGAGCATCCATTTGGAGCACATCCTCACACTTCGCTCACTTATTCTTTCTTGATGTCATCTCAATCAATTTTTAGTGTAGTCCTGCTTTGAACCTTCATTTAACTGACTTTACGCTGGCTTTTGTAGGACCTACTGCCATTTAGAAAGCACACTGTCTGCTCACAAGGAGAAAGTCAGATGTGAGTAAGAAATATACCTCAATGTCTTTGCTTCTTGCAACTTCTTCAAAATTCTCTTGTTGCTCCAAGGTTTTGTCCACTTTGTCATCAGTCATACAGAAGCAACGCAAATTGGATTCCACAGGATCATTCATTTTGGCAAATACAACAAACTTTGCCATGTAAGGAACGCATATTAATTCCCTATAAAGCTGTGTTGCCAGCCCAACAGTCTCTAGTACTTGATGGCAGTCTGCAAGCCAAAATCTGATTGGGAAAAAGCAAATTGATAAACCAACTTTTTGTTATGTTCAAACATTGATCATGCCTTTAAAAAGAAGCCTTGACCTATGATTTTCTGTCTGCTTTGGATGTGTGCTATCCCTGCAGATATCCCAAAGCTGTGATTTTTCTTCTACTTTCAATAAAGTATTAAACATTCAAAAATGTGATACCTGGCAGTGAGAGGTTGATACTTTTAGCTGTCCCTTTCCATGCCTGTGTCTTGTACAACTGTTTATTTGAAGCAAAACTGGACAAACAGTTATGTTTCTTGTGAACACGTGCTATGTATATTGCAACTTGCTGGTGCCTCACTGTACTTTTGATTGTAGTGAAATCTTTGCTAAACAGCTTCCTTGATAACACATATACACAACAAAATCATATTTCCCACCTAGATTGACTCCAAATACGCCTGCAGTGAAGTTTCTCAGAGATACTACTATTATCTCAGTGATAATTTCCTCCTCAAAAGATTAAGAGTTTGATGACAATTTAATAAAATTGAGAAATATTTTCATCTGCAGTTCATACAAGTCTCCCCTCAATATTACAGTCCTGACTCATTTGGTTTGTTCAGCAATTTGCTCCCTCTATAGAGCTCCTTGTAGATGCGAATGTTATGCATCAAATGATAAACCCTCTACCTGGCATACAAGTTTTCTCCACCAGGTTGTGTGATTTGTGCAGAACGTCTCCAGATATCATGTAAATTCACTACATCCATTGCAATTTATTTAGTATTTTGATTTTTTTTTCCACAAATGATTATTTCTGTGAAAGTAATTTCACATAATCTTCAACTAAAAAGCCCAGAACAAGAAATTGAACCCCTTTTACATTTAAAGTAAATATACTTTTATGAATTCTCCATATTCTTTTACTGAATGACCATTTTAAACTTTCCTCTTCTGTTGCTGATTGCAGAAAAAACAAACCCCTGTGTGGCACTGCAACCTTTAGCAAAACAGCACGTGCAACTGCCAGGAGACATCACCCCTGCAGAAAAGGCCAGGACAAAACTTCATGTGCAACCGTTAAGTGCTTGGTTATGCTGATACACAGTGACAAAGAAGCATCTGGTCCATTACGACTTCATCAGTCTTATAAAAGACTTGGAGAAAGCAGAAAGAAAAAAAAAACACCACCAAAACACCCTCATCATAAATAACCCCTTCCCTCCCACCTTCACAACAACACATGCTGCTAATCAAGGAATGCTATTCCCTGGTTGGATTTGACAAGCTCTGCTACCATACCTGGCTGAAACATTGGTTGTGAAGGAGACACAGTCATTAGAAAATGTCAGTGGAGTGGTGCCTGTGATGTCTTCCCACTGTGCAGGTGAAGTACCTCCTATGTAAATACAAACCATACAGAGATTTTCTTTCAAACATCAAGAACATGCAGATCACATAGGAACATTTCTATCAAGATACTTTGTTTCACAAAGCAAATGACAGCATAGACCAACATCTGAGCTACACATTACTGATTCAGTGTATGATACAAACCAGGAGACGATGTAGTGACAGCAAGGAACATTCCTAGGGTCAATAGCAAAACTCTCCCTTTGATATCAGCCAGGCCAGAATTACTTTGGCAAAATAATATAGTGATAACTAGATGTAATAGTCAGGATTGAAATTCTCTGTAATAGTTAAATATAAAGGGGTATTTCATATTTGTTGTCAGGGATTCTCTTAAAAAAGCATGAGACTAAGACTAAAAGTGAGAGGCTTTCAGATGACCTGAGTTGGCTTTGCCCAGAGGAATTGATCTGAAATCTACTGAACCAAGCACGCTAACTGCCCCCTACTAGAAAGCACAAGTCATACAGCTACATGAGTGAGTACAGGGGCACTGCTGTCACAGAAACCTTTGCAAAGAGCATGATTTTCTCTAACCTGTAATGCTACATAGAAGTCGAAGGCTGGGCGTCGTGTCTCCTTTGTACCCATTGGTTACACCTTCTCCTGATGGAGGTGGTACAGGAATTGTCATGGTTATTGGCTTATGAAATTTTCTTCTTCTTGGCTCCACAGTGACTATGGGACTGAAAGTTGCTTTGTTTCCAAGGATTTTTTTAACTATCTCCTCTGGAACTGGTTGAGCCTGCCAACACAGGGAAAATAGTTTAACAAAGAGCTACAAATTGACCGCAGACATGCAGAATGGTTTTCCAATATATAATTTCATTTTCCTTTCATTTTCTCCAGAATTTTTTTTTATTTTTCTTTTTTCCCTAGGTTATCTTCTACTATAGCTCTTGTGTGCGCATTAGTACAATTTATACTTCAGTATTATTCTTTAAAATCCACTTATGATTCCCTAAGAGCTAACTTGTAGAGCAAAGCTATAAATCTCAGAGGTCTGTCTGTAGTGTTTGCTGAGAGGTTTTCAGAGCTTGCTTTTGTTTCAAATTTACAGTGATGGGTGACAGAAAACTTCAAAGTGCAAGAAGAGCAGCCTTATTTTTCTAGCAGAATCTTGAGAGGTGAGGACTACACACACTGTCTCAGATACTGAACAGTTCTAACATCTCTGCAGGGCACAAATCCATGCACAAAAGAAACAGTGTGCTCCTGATTTGCCTCTGTCCTCAGTGCTCCCTATGCTATTTTGCTATTGATTATTAATAAAGAAATATTTGTTAGAGTCAAATTTTTACACAATACAAATTGTTGCCTTAAGCTTCAGCTGAGTTATGAGTGATTTTCAGACTATCTATCTCCATTTTTGTGCCTTCAGAGATTTCCT
Source organism: Odontophorus gujanensis (assembly GCA_013399175.1). Classification (NCBI taxonomy): domain Eukaryota; kingdom Metazoa; phylum Chordata; class Aves; order Galliformes; family Odontophoridae; genus Odontophorus; species Odontophorus gujanensis. The sequence goes on from VXAB01013197.1 coordinate 467,628, forward strand.
AACTTTTTATATGAAGAAAAGAAGAATGAGTAACCAGTATGGGAAGAAATGCTGTAGAATTTTTGCAGTTTTTGTTATGTGAGATTTGAACTCAAAACTAACAGAAATGGGTTCTTGCAATTGCTTTTTTAAATAAATAAATTCAAGTCCCTATTTCAATCAGGCTGAACTGCAACTTGCTGCATTATTTAAACTACACAGTGCATTGATATTCAGAGAATAGGTGGCCAGATTGCAATCCCAGCAGTGAAAACACTGCATATGGAGATGATGTGCTTCCTTCACTCCAGATAGCTCTGGAAAGGCAGCTGTAGAATGGTAATAGCAGAGCTTCTAGTTTCTCAGGATTAATTGCCTTTCAAATATTGTTAGCAGATGAGAAAAGCTCCAGAGTAGGAGGAAAGTCTGAGTAATCTGAGTCTGTTGAGCCTAGGGAAATCCTGACAGGGGATATGATTAAAGTTTATAAATACCTAAAGGTAGATGGGAGGCAAATGGATGAGGTCAGGCTCTTCTTGGGGGTGCACAGAATAGAACGAGGTGTAACTGCCTAAAACTTGAACATAGGAAGTTCTGTACAAACATGTGGAAGAACTTTATGATAAGGTTGACAGAGCTCTGGAACAGGCTGCCCAGTGAGGTTGTGGAGTCTCCTTCTACACTGATACTCAAGTCCAGTCTGGACACCTCCTTGGATGACTTATTGCAGGGTATCTGCTTTGGCAGGGGGATTGCACTTGATCTCTTGAGGTCCCTTCCAACCCCTGCAGTTCTGTAATTCTGTGAATTTCAAGCACTGGGATTCAAACCAGCATCCCTATTTCATGAACCCATCACAGTTAAGTAATTTTAAGCAACAATTAACAGAACTCAATGAAAATATATATTCTACAATGCATTTCTTCACTTTCTGGGCAATTTGTTCAAGGACAGTTCAAGCTATTTGATCCTTCCAGATTCCACCCATCTCTAGAAACACCAGAAGTGAACGTCCTAAGCTACAACAGATGTATATATGAGGACTTTGACCCAGAAACAGCTGGAAAACAGTTGCATAAGCTCCTTTGCAAACACATTCCTAAGAATATCCAGTGACACCCATCACAAGCTACCACTTAGCCACAGGAGACTGGACTGCACAGCAGCTGCACAGCTCACAGGAGACTGTCACTGAGGCTTCTTGTGGCTCCAGACCTTTGCCTTTTCTCTCCACCCTTCAGATGCTAAGTGATATGTCACAATAAAAGAGGAACTGGGCTTTTGCCACAGAGTGGAGGACTGTGCTTCACCCACATCAGGGGAGTACAAAGTGTGCACAGGTGACAAGATGAGGGCACCCTTACCTGGAGTCCCACGCGGATTCTTTTGGTTAGAGCACCCTCGGGGAAGGACGCCTGCACACGTGACACAGTCGTGCTGCTCAGCACTCCACCCTCTGGGCCAATCTGGTTACTCTCTTGCTTGATTCGTGAAACCACTGCAAAGTACTGAGGAAAATCCTTAGTGACAATCCTACAGATACGCTTCTTCTCTAGCTCCTCAACGCTGTCCAGCTCTGGAGGGAGAAGACAGGTAAAACAGGTTTGCATCAGAACTTCAAGCAGCTTGCAAGGTTTCTAACCTGCATTTAAATTTTGAGAAGGTTTTTAAAATTTATTTACTATAGGAAAAACAAACACAACAACGTTATTAATGATCAAGTGTTGATTTGCTCTGGGAACTTCTGCATATGTCTTGACTATGAAAAGCCATCAAACACTGGAAATGCAGATATGCCAGGGCACTGAAGCATGTGACAGCTGCCCTGGGATGGCAGACTGGTCACTGGAGCCCCCCGAGACACAGAGGAGATGGTCAAACTTCTTCCCTCTCTCATTTAAATCTGGAAACACTGAAGTAAACTGATCTTTCTGAGCAAAACTTCCAGAGATGTTTATTTGCTACCTCCTCCCTCACACAGCTCCGGCTTGCAGAAAAGCACGGAAAATCCCAAGCAGTTCATGAACAAACTGTACACCAACTGTAAAGACATCTGGAGCAGAAACAGGTCACAAATAAGGAGAGCCCAGTGCCATACTCCCAGCACATAGGGTCACCAGCGCAAAGAAAGGGGTATAGGGTACCCACTCTTAGTAATTAAGTACATTTTATGTAAGTATGTACACAGAGGAAAACCGTGATGTCTGGTAACCATGCAACTGTAGGTGTGTGTACACCTATTCCCTAATGAAATCTCCGTGATACAAACACTAGTTACAAATGCAGTAATTACATGACTGTCACGCGTTTCTCCTGTAATTTTCTTGCACTTTGCTATTTTAACTGGGCTTATTTTAACTTTGTTATTTTAACTGGGGTTTCCTTACAGCACTCCACAAGCTCCCATTCTTATTTTCCACCTTAAAAAAAAAAAAAAAGCACTGTGCTTCTAAAGAAGAAAGTTCACTGCTCAAAAGATGACATTTCTACCAGATACAGTAATAGAAAGCTGGAGGACCAAAATAAGTACTATGACAATAGACACTTGTACAATTATTTACTTGGCTGAGACATTTTCCTCCGTCTAAGCACGTAAGCTCAATTACAAGTCCAAAAGATTTGAATATCAATTTGGTAAAATGTCAAGTTTTCCATTTTAAAACATTAAACAGATAATTTGGATTAATTGCTCAGTGTTGCTGTGGAACGTACAGAGCTAACAGAAGAGGATAATTTCTTATCATAACGTCAGCTTCCATTTACTTTGACTCAGAGATAATATCTGAAGCCCTCTAATGAATTAGGTATTCTGCCTGCAGCCTCTGGAAGCAATGGCTTGTGCTGTGGACAAACTGGATTCTTAAATTCCCAGGCAGTTATAATCTCGATTGGTACATCCTGTGTATTCTTGTGTCTGTTGCTGGAGAATAAATGCACTGTAAAACACTTGCTGAGATGGAGGATAATTAAAATTCTCTGGGAGTAGAAATTCAGTGTTTTATGTAAGAACAGTTGAAAGCCCTTTGAGCCTGGTGGGCGCTCTGACTTAGAAATGGAAGGCACACAGATACGAGTGGTAAAACAACAGCCACACGTGGTGAGGAGGTGGACTACATACAAAGAAATTGTGTAGCATAGGTACGTAAGTTTTTACATGGAGTTGCCCCCTAACAAAAAAAAAAGAAAGAAAAATAAATAAAAACAGAAAATGAACACTCTTTAACTGCCTCTCTGCATGCATAAAGAATGCAACTTTAGCATGACAGAATTAATGAAACAGGGAAAACTCAGCTTAGGAGAAGTCACGTTTCCTAAACACACCTCATGCATTTTACAGTGAGAGAAATACTTCAATGCTGTTCTCCTACCAGCTGATGCCTCACTCCTGTGCAATGCTTTTCAATTAAAACACTGAAAGATTTTGTTTGCTTATATTTAAGTCACAGAGAAATAAACGTCATCTTACAGCAAAACAGAGAGAAGTAAAGCAGGAAAATAAATGGCAGAATCAAGAACGTTCTCCCAGAGTTACACTCTGACACTGTGCTAACAGTCCAAAAAACACCTATTGCCATTAAGTTTTGGTAGGTCAAGAGAAAGGTACCACACGTGCTCCCTGCCACCCAAATGTAAGGTATGTTTATCTTGACACAGCTTGTGAGAGTGAGCACCCAGAGATGAGGATGAAGGGAAGAAAAGGAGAGAGAAAGGATGATTGCTCCTAGTCCCTTCATCTCATGTTGCCACTTGAGTGTTATGTCAGAGGTCTTGGACAGCAGAGGAGAAAAGTAGTCTTGCTCTATAGGATCTGAGCAGGACCTCACATAGGCTAGTTCAGGTCAAGGACAGCAATCACACCAGCTCTGTCAGGTGAGAGGCAGCTGTGGATCACATTAATTCCTTGTCTGACACCTTCCTTACTTTCAGATGAAAAGTTTTCTGACTGGGAATGGCATTAGAAAAGTCCCAGAACACCTGTCTGTTTCATGACCTTCACGGTGTCTTCACGTGATCCAGGATCGTACTTCCCTTACCATGGCCTTAAAAGGAGTTTTGCTTACATCTAGAAAGCAAATCTCACCTGTTATTTAGTAAACCAAACAGCTCTTGGAGTTTTTCAACCCTACTACAGTTCTAGTTAGAGCAGAGCTGACCTTGTCTCTGTGCAGACAATGAAAGACAGACCAAGCACATGGACACCAGTTTTCCCAGTAAGGAGGTGTGCCCCTTGAGAAATTGTTGTAATAAAGACAAAACGCACAGGAGGCAGTGCTCACACGGAGAAAATTACAGGAGATTAACACAAAGAAAGGGGAAGGGGCCAAGATAAATGGAGAGCACTGAGACTTACAAACACTGGTAACTCACTTCCCTAACTTCACTGTCTCACATACAGAACTGGACACTTCCAATATTACAAGGAGGTCTGGTCTTCAAATGAGGAAATATTCTGTATGCACTCCTTTGCCTATTTTAGCAGTTTCTTATCATGCTGTTCATGGCATGAGGTTTAACAGTGGTTAGTTTAAAAGCTTTTCTTGGAAATGTGGCAAAATCACAGCAGTGATTTAGTGTGGTATTTTAAAATTCAAGCACAAACAAGGTCACTGTGGTCTTATCTGTAGATTCAAAGAAGAATTTATGCAAAAAATCCTGCTTCCCATCTGAAACCACGCTGTGCAGCTGCAAGCATACTGCAGCCACAAATACGTGCAACTCTTGGCTCCCTCAGAAGTTTGCAAATGTCTGTCAAAAGATTAGCTACCCTGGTGTGTGTATTTATGCCCACAGTTCATCTACAGGTACAGAACGGTACCGGTAAAGGGAGCAAGTATGTAAAAAGTAAGACCTAAAAGAAGCCCTGATTAAACCTATTTATACATTAGAGAGCTTTTTCCTACATTCATATATATGTATCTATACATATATAGTTACAGATAGATACACATATGCATAAACGCATACATATTTTACTTGAATTCATTTTAAACATGTGTTAAAGGCAAGAGCTGTGAACTACTACCCTCATATTTGGAATCAAGCTCATCCTATTTCAAAAAGGAATCCATTTTCCCTGTATTTCATGAGCACCACATTTGCCCAGGTACAGCACTATCATCTGAATCAACTTAAACAGAAACATAATGGCAGCAAAGAAAGTGACTCTTTGTGTCACAATTTATCATTCTTCCATGGCAATAGAAGCAAAGTTTTGCTATTATTTAATCCTGCAATTAAAACCCTGATATACTGCCTCCTGTTGTGGATGACTGTGAGTCTGAGACAAGTTATTCCAGCAGATGGTGCTGCTTACAGTAAAGAACAGGTAGATTTTCAGCAGTCACCATGGAGGGAGGGCAGCGAAGATGTCCTCTCTTCATCCTCACTGGTTGAGCAGCACAGGGAAAAGGAAAAGCGAACCAGAAAAGCATACGGCATCTTTAAAAGTCAGCACATTAACGAGTCGAGAATATGAGCCTGACTGTCCTCCTCCTACACAGATAGAAAGAAACAGTGCAACACTGCATGCCTAACACAAAATAGAACAACTGCTTTTAACAGAAAAATTGGCCATTCCTGCAGCATGTTACTTGGAGATGACTGTGCAGACAAATTTTCTTCCAGAGAGTCGTTAAATATAGATATTATATATCTGTCTGTATCTATCTGTCTATATATAATTTCAGTTAAAAGATGGCTTCTGCCTCCAGATTTCACACCTGGAATCAACTTCTTCCAAAGCCATGGCTTCTGAGGTACAAAACATTGCTTCAGAGCCAGCTTTAACTAAGGTATATGGCAACAATCAAAAAAAAAAAAAGGTAAAACATGCTCTTAATTCTAAAACCTATGTTTTGTGTCAGCACCTGGAAAACTTTTTAAAACAGTAAAGGCGTCACTTGAGCAGGACAGAACTTTGTCAAGTCCCCTGTACTGCTTTAATAAAGGGGTTTCTGTTGTTTGTTTTTCTTATCCAATCAGAGAAGGAGTTAGATAAAATAAACTGACCAAGCGATCAACACAGTGCTTTGGGTATGATTGCAGGATTTTTTATACTTCCTCTCCCATAAATGATTGTCTGTGTAGGTAGATTGCCTTTTTGTGCCTTGGCATCTAAGGTGCATTGTGTCCATCATACTTCTGTGATTCACAGACTGTACTTACGAGCACTAATTTCAAACAGCAGTTCCCCGGCAGGGAAGAGCCACCTGAAGTGGCTTCAACTTCAAGAGCAGTAACCTGGCTCCAAATTTTCAAGCTTATTATTTTAGGCTCTATATACTGAAGAGTACATACCCACATCTCTCAAAGCGTTTTTTTTTTAATTTATTCTCTGCAATATATGATTTTATCTACACAGAACCCCTTTCATAAGCAATGTGAGTTGGAGCACTTCAGAACAATACTTTGTGCCTAGATTTCCTATCCCAAAACTGAATTCAGCTCAGTTTGGAAAGCACACAAAGCAAATAAGCAAATTGTTAATCATTTCATACTACCTCATCATGGACAGGGCACAGATACCTCGCCCAAATGCCAAACCATTATTTCCTGGCTCATATGCTAGTGCATGGAGAAGGAGCAGGTGGTGATGAGATCTTTCTTTCGAGAGGCTACAACTACTGCCCTCAATCCTAGAGCAATTCTTACCCAAGCAACACCATCTTTGGTCATAATTTGCTGCTTTTAGGTACTTTTCTTCGACAAAGTTTATCACATTTCTCCAAATCCAATGACCCAACATTTGCAGTGTTTCTGCCTTACTGATTGTTGCTTCCATCATATTTATTATACAGCTATAGTAGGTAGTCATGTAATGAACACGTTCTCTTGCTCTGTATTTTTACATGCTTAGGTGCAGCTCAGTCAGTTTGAAGTGACAATACTATGCTAGCCTGTTCTGCAAATCCCTATCTCAGATGCCTGGTTCAGTAAAGATGCCCATCTCAAATCTCAGATGCCCAGGGAACCTCTCACAATTATTTTCTTTTCCACATTTTCAAAGCTTGCCTTTTTCTGGGTCTGCCCTTTTTAAACAAGGAAGGCCAAGATCAAAGGCAGATCCTGCTCACAGATACCTCTCGTAGCTGTCATCCAAGCCCGATCATTTGCTTCAAACACTTTTACTGATAATGGAAGAACTTTCCTGCAGCTTGTACTGCATGGGCTGTACTGCACTGCGGCTTTCTATAAGTGGTTATCCAGAGAAAATCCTGTGGGGATAAACCCTTACAGAAAACCAGAGTCCAAACCGCAGACTATTTCATTCACAGTCAGATGCAAAGAGCCAGAGTAATGGTTTATCAACACAAGCACTTAAAAATACCTGCTAGGAAAAGAAAGCAGTGTTGCCAAGGACTCTCTGCATCCCCAGCCCGGCTTTGCTCATGACACATCCATGGGGACCATCTGTCACAGCATCTTCTGATGCACTGACTACAGCTGAGCCCTCTCTTCTTTGGGGAATCTCATGAACATCAATATCCACACAAAAAAAAGGGAGCCAGACTTCCCAAGATGGACTTTGAGGCAGCAAGTTGTGTGTTTGTGGGAGGTGACCTCTAACAACAGTGATTCTAAGAAGAATGGACTATAGGCTGAGACCTGTTTCTGTGGGAAAACTGAACTGATAGCTATCCTTGGCTTGGAATGACCTTCGTGTGGCCCCATCTGAGCTGAAGAAACACACTTATCTCCAGCTGGGATGTTATTCTCAGCTCTGCGCTGTAAAGCAACTGTGCAGCTTTGCTTAAACTTGGCACAACTTCAGACCAAAGCTTAACGTTTATTCTAGGATGTCTCCAGGCCAATGCTGAACCATTTCTCATTGCGACCTTTCCATTAGTTTAATAGGTAACACACTGTATTCCCCCAAAGTCAGATAACCTCTGCGCTGTTTTATTTAAAGTTGCTTTAGTCTACTTATGTTAGCAAGCCCTAACAAAGATTAGACCTGCTAAAGCTTTGAGAAAATGTTTACCTTCATCCATGCCATTGAGTACTTCAGTTAAGTCTTCGTGTTTGCTGTCATACTGGTGCTCCTTCCACGTTTCACCATTTTCACTTCGAAGTACAATTAACTCTCTTTCTTTTCCTCGCATTGATCCAAAATGTGGAATTTCCACTATGACAGGGCTAGACAAAAAAAAATAAAATTATTTTAAAATCATGTAAATCCCCATAGCCCTTAATTTTCCTATGGGTGTTAAATCCTTAAGAAAACTACAATTATTTTAAGTAGTAAGCATTGTTACAGCAAAAATGCTTTTTAAAATTGTCAAAGCTGCACAATCCTTTATCATTTAAAGTATAGATCATATATAATGTGGTAATATTCACACATAGCTTGTTTTAAACAAAAATATTTTGAAATAACTGCCTACATAAAAATAATATTAAAAAAAATACAGCCTACAAATTTTGCTGAAGACCATCCTCCCTGCACATTTATCCTGGGATGTGAGCGATCTAACCTGACTCCAGCACATGTAACACTGCTGATTTTTAACTGGCACTGTTATAGCCAAAATTTGGAATTGGCTCAAGGAATTTAAATGGATCAAAGTTAGTTCAGAAACAGCCCAGCTATTCGAATGCATGCAAATGCTACTGACTGCAGCAGGAATTGTGTGAGCGTGTAGATTTTAGATTTCAAACCAAGTCCCAGACTTCTCAAAGCAGTAGGTTTTTTACTCATTAGTTTCACTTTCTGGTTCTCATGCCCAAAATCACAGCTGTAGCATTTGCACTGTAAACATCACCGGGGAATGTTTAGATCCTTCCAGAATGGATTTCTCCGAGTTTAGCAACACTGTGACCACATTTAGATTAGTTACTGACAAACACTTTGGGGTAAGGAAAGGGAATAGGAAGGTGGTTAATTGTACACCTATGTTACCAGACAGTGTACCTTCAACAGAGGACCGCAAGTGCATTATTGAACAATAGTTGTGAACAATCAACAGAAACCATCATTCACTTCATGTGCCATTCCTTAACAAAACAGACACTTTTGCCAAACACTTCACAGGCAAGATATGCACTTTAGAGTATGTTACGACATCCGACTGAAATCACACAGTAAGTGAACAACTATGGATTATGCAGCTTTAAGACATTTAAATAGACAGTATCATCATTTTCCTACAGAGGTTGTAAAAGATTTCACCTCTTTGTTTCACTCAGTTGAAAGTAACACCACTTGATGGGAGGAGTATGCAGCACTTCTGCACTACCAAACACCAGCAAGGTGCTGGGCTGCAGCAACCGATCGATTATGTGAGTACAGAAATCACAACAGCCATTGTCAGGAAAAAATAGAAATTGGAAGTCCAGTTTTCACACTACATACCATTTCTTCCCACAGAATTTAACTTTCAACTTTTATGCTTTTAACAGCCCAGGTTGTTACTCCAATCTCGAGTCCTTTAACAATAGATAGAAACGTAGCTGCTGTATCCCAATGTGCACAGCGAGTAAATACCAAAAATTCAAAAACATCTTCAGATATGCTCTCTCTAGTTCAAAAGGAGTCTGAACTGAAGACTAACACCGTAGTACAATCTTTGCAGGCTAATATTTCAGATACTGTCTCTGTAAATATTTAGAAACCACACAATTTTGTGCATGACATTTAACAAGAATACTCAGTGAGAAGGTATTAAACAGGTATTGAACACCAAACACTCACCAATATTTTGTAAACCTAATGAAATAAATTTCACAGTATGGTTTGAAAGCAACAGTCAAAAATGTATGGAAACAATCTTACATTTTAGACCATACACTGCAGCTCCTTTGGGTTGTGTACTTGGCTTTATAAATCTATTTTAACAAGATGACTCTTGCAGTTTGAATATATTGGTATCTCTTCAGCCTTGTTAAAATAAAGTCATTCACTCAATGAGATCTCCAATAATCTTTTATAGATAAGAGACTTTACATGACCACATTTTACAGTGCTCTTCCCAAAACTCACTCAAGGCCTGTAAATACCTTCTCTACCACAAGGTTGAACTTAAAGGACTGTCACTGCGTATTAAAATGTATTTGATGCAGTTGAAACACTTCAAATTTAAAAAATTACGAAAGCACAGAAGTTATGAAAGCAGAATGCTGGCAGTGAGTTTTACATGCCTGTAAGCACAACGTAGTAGCAGAGCTATATTAAATCAAGCCACTATGATTTTCTTTCAGTGACATAAGTCAACTGAAAGCTTTAGAAAACTAAATAAATAAATAAATAAATGGGAATAACAAAAAATTGGAAACAAAAGAAACTGCAGACATTCTGTATCTTTTCCGTATATATCCTACCCAATAAATTTTGTTCCTTGTGGACCAAGCTGCAGGATTCGGCTAACCATGCTCTCGCCCTCATTTAGAGGGGGAGGAGATTTAGGAAGATGCAGTTTACTGAATAACATCCATGCAGCAGGAAGAGAAACAAGAAGGGGAAATTAGGAACAAGCTGTCATTCCCAACAGAACCGGCAGTTTACACCAGGGTGCCACTCATGGTAACGAACAAAATTTATAATTAGGAAAAAAATGCCACATCATAGTGGATTGTTTCCCCTATGTTATGATTTAAAAAATGTCAGTTCCTAGCATCTGTGCTCCTTGACACTCTACAGTAAGTGCTCTGCCATCACCCTCAGTAACCTTGCTCCTTGGGAGGAAGAGAGGCAGCTCCCAGTAACTCGGGCAGAAGCCACGTACGCACTATGGCACAAGGACCTGAGCTCAGTGTTTGGGTCCTTGCGGGTGACTTTAGGATGCACTTGTGCAACAGAGATATTTCTCCGTCACTCCGTGAGCGAGAGGGTCAAAACCCATCCCGGGTTACAGACTCACAACTCCTCTTGACTCCAGAGAGAGGTTGCATGAGTAGCTCGGGGCAGGATCTGGCCTTTTCATGCCTTTCCTTACCTTTGGTTTCTCCCTGCAGTCATCATAAAGGCAAAGCTCCTCTTAAAACACAAGGGTACTTTCAAGGTAGGAATTGCAGTTTGGCATTATTATTATTTTTTTTTTTACTGCTTTAAGTAACCTAATCATACGTGGTCAAATGAGGTAGAGTCAATGTTTACTTTCTTAGACCCACAGAATAACGGAAATGGAAGATGCAACACGAGCGTGAACAATGTGATTCACAGAACAACTCACCCTAAAAATTGTGCCCCTGCCGGCCCCATTTCTACAAGTCTACTTGCTAATCCTTCTCCTTCAACCATTGGTGGTGGGCTGGCCAGTTTATGTCTCTTTACCAAGCGGCAGGTGATGCGGGTCGGCGCTGTGCACTTGCGTGGCGGGATGATAATTCTCATTCCGTGATGACGACTGCCTCTCATTGAACCCCCACGTGCATCGACCATAAAACTAACCAGGAAACTGCAAGGAAAAGGAAACATGTCATAGAAAATAGGCACAAAACAAGCAGGGAAAACATCAGCAACTGCCACAATCTTAAAAGCTTTTCAGAAGTCCTCCCAGTCCCCGATAAACTAAGAAGATGATAATTATTTTAACGTTTATACTTACATGTTAAATACTGGTTAACAAATGCAGGAATTTCTAAAGGTCTAGCAATATTACAGTGAAACAATCAGGTGCTATTGAGTAATTTAGATAAAAGAGTTCACAAGTAGTGTATTAGTAGTGGTTTATTAGAATTTAAGATCAGCCTTCTGTTATTATCCCTGCTGACTATAAATAAGTAATTAGCCCCACATGCAGAAAGGAACCAGACAGTGTAGAAAATAGAGAATCAAAAGTGTCTACTGT
>VXAB01013197.1:479452-497854 GCA_013399175.1 Odontophorus gujanensis
CTCAGTCTTCAAAACCTCCTCATACTCTCACCTGCAAACACCTCTGATGGTTGGTAGAGAGTGCTGGCACTGTGGGCAACAGTCAGGACTACAATCGCTTCTACTGATGGGGAATGAGTAAGAATATTTTGTATGTAACTAACTTTAGGCTGCTGGCACTTGAGGAAATCATGCCATTAGCCCTCTGTGAAGATGGCATTCCTTAGCAAAAATCTGCATTCGGGGAAAAAACAGGCTTTCCAATACGTAATTTTTCAATTAATAATTAAAGGATAAGCGATTACATTTTTAAACAGCACATGGTAGACTTCAAAATAGAATTATTTTTAATAGCCAGGGAAGAATAATCATATTGAGAAGAATAACTGCTAATAGCCATGGATTATTTCATCTATGAAATGCTGAGAAGCAACATACATGAAGCATTACTGTCCTTAACAAATCAGAACAGTGATAGCAAACTGGAGCCTCCTTCCAGGACTGGTAACGCACTTCATCCGCTTTCAAAAGTGCAGCAAATAATCCTTTCAGTTTAAGGGGATCAAAACCTACACCTTACTGTAGGGCTAAGCAGTTACTGAGGTGCTCCTCTGGGGTTTCAAACTACCTTCAATTCTCTCTAGAATATAAACTACAGAGAGATTCAGGAAATGGCCCAGTACCAACAGGAACAAGAGTTACAAATTCAGCCTTGGTGCCTGCACATCTTTTTTTGTTTGTTTGCTCCTTCTGTACGATGCAGAGACGCTGACATAGCTGGCACATCTGCTGAATAGCTTCATTATTTTCAAGGCTGTTGCCAAAACTTCCTGATCTTACGGACTAAATCTTCACATGACTAAGAGGTAAATCCATGCCATTTCCTGGCTTCCCACTGGAAGCAGAACTCAGGGTAAGAGCCAATAACCCAGAGAAGTCGTGTAGATACTTTAAAAAAACAACCACGACCAAGTGCTTTTAGGTATGCATGAGAATTTACGTTAGAAAGTTTGATTTGCTTTTAAGACCAGCAGGATATCAAAAGTAACAGCTGACGTGCAAATAAGTCACATTTGGAAGTCCTGTCAACGTGGGTGGGAAAAATTTGCACAAAAGCAGAAGCGTAATCAAAACTTTGTATGGAGTGCTCTGCAGGAGACAAGCACATAGGGACGTCAGCTGTAAATATATGAACCAAGGGAAACACTGTCCAACTGAATTATAGAAAGAAATTGCTAGGCTGCCCTTCTTCAAACCAAATTGGCATGTCATCAATAGAAATGGGAAGGTAAAGCACACCTCCGAGATGATCCTAGCTCCAATTTATCAGTCTTTGTGCTGCAGGCACTTTAGAAGACTGAAAAATGGAACAATATTTGTCATGTCTTTCAGTAGCTGTCATACAAATAAACTGTGTCTACATTTCTCTCCTAGAGAAAACACAATGTATGCCACTGAACAAGTTCAAGTGCTGCCACTAGGTAGCCCAGTTCCTAGCAAGAGGAATTATGTTTCAGGGGAAAGGAACAACTGCTGAATGGTTAACCAAACACTTTCAGTAAATATTTTATCTATCTCAAAAACAACATTCTTGATTTTTAAGTTACAATATATCTAAGTTACAGTAATCTTAATATTTATAGATACAAGATGTTAGATGTCCTGTGAACTGTTGACTAGAAGCTTTTCACTTTGCTAGCAATGGGCCATAACAAGCAAAACCACCAGCTACAGAGAGCCTGGCCTCACGGTACCCCTTTGCTCTCTAACTGCTATTAGCCAGTCGGTGTTTTTTCTCCCTGAAGCTGCTCTGCGTGGTGAGAAGTGAGTGTTGATGGGATGAGGCTGATGCCATGGAACCTGGGGAAAGGTAGGTTATGATTGGTCTTCAGAGCTGGCAAGAAGTCAGCTTATGACTACTGGTAAAAAGAGCTCAAGATAATCCATTAACATTTGCTGTGAAACAAAGTAAAATACTAAGAAGGGACTCAACAGCCCTCAATCACCGAAGGGAAAATGCTGAGAGGAATCAGCTACAGTGGTGCTCTGATGGCCTTTGAGAAGCGTACTTGGCTTCGGTCTGAAGAAAGAGAGAGCCAATTCCGTTCAGAGGAAAGCACACAGCGAGAGGCTGGAGCATCCCTTCCAGGTGGCCGTGGCAGCCGTGCTGGGCGGCACATCTGGTTGGAGTGCAGAGAGCAGCAGGGCCTCCGGGGAGCTTGGCCTGATGGCTCAGTGCAAGGCAGAGCTTTGGAGAGCTGCCTATCGTCTACGTGATTACTGGCATGTTAAGTCAGCTCATAATTAATACAAAAGCTTTTCATCTCATGCAAAAATGCCAGAGCTTCCACCCAGATAAGATGCCCCTGCATGCATATGATTTAAAAGATGCAAGTATGTAACCGTGGAATTTCAAAAATCTAGGCACTAGATCAACTGACATACATTATACAAAAATCAGTGTTTGTGAGAAGTACCTATAAAAAATTGGACCCAGAGTTCTCAGGTATATTTATTTAGGTTGTGGATGTCAAGGTTGTGCAGAGATAGGTGGGCAGGGTTTCATGGCAGGCACTTACACTGCCCAGACTGGGACTCGGCACTGCTCACAGCAAGGGGAGATCAACTCCTGGTCCAAGCCCACTCCCCAGCAAAGGAACCAGCCACCTTACTAAAATCAGCAACACTACAGCCTTCAGTGAAGATCAAACCCTTAGCAGATCAGTCTTTGTGTGTAGTGATCCCACCTAGAAGTAATCATTGTCAAGCACAGTATTCATTTAGTTCCCTGATTAGTATTTTATCATTTCAAACAATAACAGTAATTCTAGACAGTATTTCATGCACTTTCTATCACAAAGATTAGTAGCTGATGCTTACCTACATTAATGCTGGGCTAATAATGGAAACTACAATATGGTCTCTAAACACAGCGCTAAATGCTGGTGAGCATTTCTACTTGAATACATGGAAAGGATGAGGATGTGGGCGGATGCACTACAAACATCTACGTACACTCTGACTGTGGGAAACAAGTTTGAAAAAAAAAAAGAGGATTCACAAAAAGCATAGAGTTATCACCTTGAATCATACTGGGGAAGTGGAGAGGAATAGCTGCAAAATAATTTAGAAAGCAAATGGGAAAAATTAATATAAGATAATTAGAGGCAAGCAACAGAAAATATCAATAATAAGCGCAAAGGAAAAGTACCAATCAGAAAAAAATAACCAAAGTAACATGTCTGAAGCTCAACTTTAAAAATGATTTGGCTTTTGCTCTGCATATCACAATGATATAAAATACACCATTAATGGAAAAAAAAGCATCTGAAGGGAAGTGTTCATTTCACTGCTCAGAACAAGTCCAACTTCTCTGAGAAACACAGAAGTTCATGGAATCTTGAAAATCACTTGTGATTTACTCAGGTCAACAGAGAACTTATTTTAAAAGACCTTCTTTAATTCCCCAAACAAGCTGCACTGAGCAATGTAAAATCAGTTATTTTGCTTTTCTATAGTGGTTTATTTTCCAAAGTCTGGTGTATAAAATACATATGGTAGAATATCTGAGGGGAATATCAACCTTTGCCATTCATGGCACTGCTTTCAAAAATGAATTCTCTGAACTAGAGGTGTGAATAATTAACTTGAGTACAACACCTTGCAAGAATGGATCATGCATTTCTGAGTTTCTCAGTATGGGAAAGAGTGACACATTCATTTCTTTCTTTGGACCCAGGAAATCAAGGAGTTAAAAAGTGCAATAAGAGAGCACAGTCACATTTTGACTGTAGAAGATCACCAGAAGGCTCACATCTGAGAGCTGGAGGTCACCATGGTGAAGGGGATCTACCCTTCCAGAGGCCTCACAACTCACAATATAATTTAATACCCTACTTACAATGGACCCTGTTCAAAACATGCTGGCAAAACAACTTACCTGCGCCCAAAAAGAAAAACATTAAACAGTGACTTGGCTTAAAAAAAGGAAAAACCAGAAGAATCAAAATTACTGCCAACATTTCCTTCTCTCTCCCCCTTTCATTCATACATTGATGGATAGCCACATCCTGCTGCCCCGAATTCCCCTTTCTCCCTGAGTTTAGAAATGAGAAGAAACATCAGTGCTCTCTTCTGGCAGCAGGTGCAAGGGGAAAGGAGCAAGCTGAGGGAGCAAGCTGGAGAGGGATGGCCCCACTACAGCATGCTGCAGGCTCAGGAGAATGAAGAATGTGGAGAGCAGTGAGGTCAGGCTCTGGCCACAGGGTGACCCCGACCCCGAGGACTGCTGGCAGCTGGGGAGCCAGCTGTCACATTTCTGCTCGAGGCCACAGAACAAGCAGGGACCAGGTGAAGAGACTGGAGGAGCTGCTTTTCAGAAAGGATAACTCATGATCTAATGCCTCTCAGAAACGCTGAAGTACTGGAAGATGCAAGATTCTGCTGATTGCCCCTAAGTGAAAATACTGGGGAAAATCAAACAGTATCATATTATTATAGGGATCACTATAGAAAACAAGCAACGAGTTTTTTAAAAGCCACACCTCATGGCAGAGGGTTTTGGTGTTCAGATTCTCTCCCTTACCATCTCCCTTCTCCTCTGCAGTCCCACAGTTTGCTCCATGGCTGCAGGTCTGCAGGCCTTCCCCTCCAAACAGCAGCCTTAGCTGCAGGCATTAGTGGGCACTCTCAAGTAGTTAATGCAAAAGATTGCATGTCCACGGAGTGTATGATTTGGAAGGCTGGAAGCATTAATGAACGTGTTGAACAAAGTGGTCCCAGAGGACCAGCAGAAGGGAAACATCAGCCCTATTTTGTACTGGAAGAATAGGAGGAACAGGAAAATCTTAGGCCATCACTCTAACATTGATTACGGCAAATATTCAGGAGTAAATTATCCAACAACTGATTTACTGGGGTAATGACAACCTATCTATAGGGATAATATAGAGATTAGAACTCAGCTACCATCAACAACTCTCAAATCAAGAAAAAGCCAAAATATTTGTGGCAAGAGTGACATACATCAAACTGAATCAACTTCCTTCTCTTACAGGGCAACATACACAGTGGATGTAAGGAAATTCTGTATTTGTATTTCAGTAACCAAATGAAGCATAGTACACATAAGTACACAATCAAGAAATAGCCTCAAAAAAGTTACCCTCTGTGTTCCCCTGTCAAACTAAAAGAAAAACTTGGCTGAGGATTTCACTGTGCTGTCCTGGGCCAGGTACTGAGCTAACATCTTCATGATTTGAGCACTGGACGGAAAGGTCTGAATAACACTTCAGAAAAGAGGATCAGAATTGAAAGCTATCTTGCTAAAATGGGTTCTGATACCAATAAGCTAAAATACAGTAAGTACAAACAGAAGGAAGAAACCAAACACATAAGCACAAAACATGGTAAAAAATACCTAGATTGCAGAGCTTCAGAAAGGAACTAAGAAATGCTTGCAGGTCAAACACGTCTACCAACAGAAGCCGTAATTATTAAAACGTCTTACTGTGGGATTCCTTAAGTCTAGGTGTGCCATGTGTCAGACTGCAGAGGTAGCAATCCTGTCCTAGTCAGTACTGATGATGGATCCTCTCTGGGAGCTGGGCACCCAAACTGACTTAGAAACAATCTATCATCGAAAAGGAGAGAGGCAGGGGACAGCAGCAAGAATCCAGTGCTTTGTGGGGTGCACCACCCAGCAAGACCTGGGATATTGTAGTTTACAAAAGAGAAGAGCACCTATCTTCCACAATATAAAACATAGTAAGGCGTCTATAAGATATTGTACTCCATGACTACCAGGGATAAGACAAGAAATAGGTTTAACTGGCAACAAAGAGATTTTAAATTGAATATCAAGGAAAGAAATATTGTAACAAAGGAGAGTGAAACAAAGAATCTAGGAGACTATAGAGCCTCTTTTAAGTGACTGTGAAGTAACAGACCGCACTTCAGGAATGGGTTGCCCACGTTTTATCCTGCCATACTATGAATGGGTGGCCTACCAGCTCTCTGGGGTCCTTTAGTAACATACCCTTCCATACTAACAGCTTTTAGCTTTTCACTATGAAGCTACTGATATTTCAGTTCTAGCAATGAACACATGCATTTATTGAATCAAGACCTAAAACTCCACCACTGCGTACTTCTATTCAGCACAAGCAGTTGCTTTACACTTACTGTGGGCCTGAAGCTTTAGGTCTGTGGGGCTTGCTGCTACCTTGGAACTGAAATCATTTGATTTGTGCTGGAAATACTTTCATTTTAACAATGTAATTTAGTCACAAAGTGGGGAAAAAAATAAAAAAGATATAAAATTTTATGCCCTGATCTTGAAAAGTACATAACCAATACTCATACAGGACAATCTCTCATATCCAATAATTACATTAAGCTACATACTTAATTGTATATTTTTGTAATGTGCATTCAAAAATTACTCCTGTTGCATTTGAATCAGGTTTATGGGGCACTGCCAAGAAGCACTGTAAGCACAGTGATGATTCTTGAGTAAATAATTGAAGTCAAACCATGTATTTTGAAGAGACAGGAGTCTAGAGACATAAAATAAGTTAAAGCCCCTTGTTCTTCCTGTATGAAAGAACAAAAAGCATTAACACTATGATTTTATACTTCAAAGAATTTAATATAATTCAAACAAAACCACCTTACGACTCTTAAAAGCATAAGCAACAGAAAAGGTAAAATGTGACTATTAAAGAGAAGCCTGTGGGATTACAACGTTTTTGGCATTCAAAAAATAAAAGCAGAAGCAAGGTTTTGGTTTGATAAGCAACAACTTAGCCTGACTCCTGTTATTAAGCACCCACATTGAAGTCTGCATGAATTTTAACACTGGCTTCAACTGGAGCAGGAACAGGCACGCCATCAGCCATTACAGAATGCTGAATTCTTCAGCTTACAGTACATTTCCACATTTAAAGATAAAGGAAATCTGTTAAGTGACCTACCCAGAATGGATGGGACTTGAAACCAGGTTAACGTTGTCCAAGGTGTCTGCAGCCCAGCTGTAGTGTCTGAGAGAATCAGAATCAAACTCCCTCTGAAACGTCAGGTGCTTAAAAAACAAACAAATTTAAAGTTAAGATGTAAAACACTCATCTTAAATACAAGCTTCTTAATATATTTCCCTAACATTTAGATCTGTCCCCTTTCCATATAGCTGATATCCCAGGTGTTAGATAACCATTAATAGAAATATGGAACCCAGAGAGAAATTTATCTCGTGTCCTCAAACTTCTTTCCAAAATTTCTTTTGCCCACTTCTGCCAGTTCCTTCAGTTACGTGAGCACCCCCCCTTCAATCTGTATTTGCATGCACAAAGTTAAAGAAGTTTGAAAAAATACTACAGTTTGTACTTTATAGACAGGTAGCATACGATTTCCACACAGAAAACATCATTGCATTTTCCTTATTCAAGCAGGACTTCTATCTGTACAATCAACACAGTCAGTATTCCAGAGTGCCACCATCCCTACTCATGTATGTAAAAATAGTTATAACCCTCTGAAGCACTGGCACACCAGTGCTCTAATTAAACTGCCCCATCTGACCAACATCGAGGCTTAATTTGGTTCTGACTGCTGCCTGTAGACATGAGCACGCACACACAGGCAGCCCATGCCCTGCAACAAAGTCTCACTGTCTAAATTCTCTTATCTGTATAGCAAAGCCATTTGAGGCAAATACATATACGTATTTGCCTTTTTTTTTCCCCCCCTAGGAAATTAAACTACTCACATCTGTAAGTACTGTTAGGCCATATTCCCAGTCACTATGAAAGCTTTAGAACCATTTAAGGAACAACTATCAGAAGTTACGTCAATAAAATTAAGTCAAGGTACTGCCATGCAACATACAGACCATCCTCAGCCAAGATGGTGTTAAAAACATCAGTGTTTCCTCCAGGTAGGTTGTTTTCTTCTGACAGGTAACTACAGGCTGAGTTACACGCTTTCTTCCCCACATACTGTGAAGATTAAAACCTCGTAGGCTGTTTTCAAATTAAATTCTGTGACTACCAATCAAACCTGAGCTAAATGCAAACAAACACTTCTGCAGAGAGGAGTTTTATAACATGGCACATGTTTCCAATGCTTCTTTTGCTACCTTAAGCTCTTTTATTAGGATCTTCCACTAGTCTTTGTGCTGTGAGATATGCACTTGAGGCCTGATGGTTCAAGCACAGACAACAGTAACAAGCAAACACACTGCTAAGTGTGGCACGTGTTAAACACAAAATGCATGCCAACAGATGTAACAGATCAAATTAATACCATTAAAACAATGGTGTTTAAACAATGGTACTGAATTTAATTAGCATCACTTGGAAAAATTTATTATAATTCAGTTTAACATAGACAGTTTTATAACTCCTTCCAGTAGAAGGCAGAGGATTCTTCCACATGTCTGAAGGGTCTGTAGTTTAGGTAGAAAAACTACTATTGTGGATTTCTGCTGTTCCAAGTAACCTAACTTTCTAAGAGCTCATACTGAGTACTCAATTACTTTTTGACACCAAACAGAGTCAGATCCAGATGTGAAATTGTGAAGTTGTAAATATGTAGATTAACAAACAAAAAATTGGACCCCACATAGATTTGGTGAGATGCACATTAAAAAGAAGGACAAAACAATTCAGTGTTTGTCTTTCAAATATCCATTGAACTGTGTCACTGCACTGAGGTCCAGCCATGTACAGGCACATACAGAAAACACAGGATTGCATTTGATGTAACAGATGAAAAATGCCAAAAATCCATCAGCAGAGTAGGGCAAAATGATTTCCAAAGAAATACCACCTCTCTAAAACAGTCTAAGCTAGATAGAGATGCTGCTATACCCACCCAAGTTGCCATAAGTTTACTTGCATGTACACATAAGACTCCTTGCTCTATTCCTACAGTGTCTGTATATGAGGTGAACTTTTTTGGTGCATTCCTTTCTGACAAAGTGCATTCAAGCAAATCTTTTGGGCATATTTACAACCAGCAAAAGCACAAAAACTGCAGCCAATAATTTTGGCAGAGAAACAGACTAATAAAAACTAATGGCTGGACAAATGCATCTTACAGCACACATCTGCTGATCTCATTCTGTCGACCTGCTGAGGTGTCGGATTTTCCAGGCAGGCAAAGAAATCTTCCTGTGCAAGCTGCAATATGAGCAGTGCAGAAGACAGTACATCATCTGTGATACCAAACTGCAAGATTTGTCCTGTGTTTGGTCAGGATAAAACATTCCCCACCTGGGCTGAGGGAGATCAAATACACACTGGTAGAGGGTGTGTTGCTGTCAGACACAAATGTGTCTATTAAAATATTGACAGTTCTGCTGTCAAGGATCCTGCTGGCTGCATAACCGAATATCCAGGCTGTGTAATATCAGAGTTCAGCAAATGGAAGAATTTATGCTTCCTCCCAGATGAATTTATCCAGACAGAGGAGATTCAGCAAGCAGCTATGCAATGGACAGCCTGATTCATCCTGCCTGTGGCTGATGTAAATTATTCCACGGAGAACGTCGCTCAGATTTGGTCTGAGTTACCACATCCATGGTAACGCACTAGGACACACAAATTTTAACTTTGCTCTAGCCAGGTTATGAGGCACAGTGTGGCCTGGACTCGGCTTTCCCTGTTGAAGGGGGTCAGCAATAAAGAACCAAGTGCAAACAATGAAGATTATCTTGACTTCTATGGCAGTTCTGAGAAATCCACTCAAACGCCCAACTTCTCATGCTGGCTGCCAGTTTCAGCAAAGAACAGTCTCAAGTCTTCCTCATTTGACTTTTTAGACTTCCAAGACTCCCAGCGATTTGGCAAAGGTCATGGGATCTTCTGATTTCACCTTAACAGTAAGTTGACATCTGTCCATCTTTAATATCCTTTTATTTGTAGTAACGTTAATTCCCTTTACTCGGAGAGTGCTGCTGTAATGAACTGCAGACACCTACATGCTTTACAACAGAAAAGAAACCATACACACAAATAGGTAATGGCTCACTACTTCTTCAAAGCTGTGCAACACCTCAAAACACAGCATTAACCTGTATGAGCTTCCAGTTGGTCTTCTAAGATCAAGGTTTTGACCCAGAATGAACTTTATTCCTATGACTTTCATGGACGAAACATGATTCTTTTTTTTCCCTTTCTACTGTCAAAGCAGAGATTACCTGGAAACCCAGTCATGTGCAAAAGGAGGGATAAGAAGGACAGAGGAAGGAGTATTCTCCCTCTCCCAGATGTGTTCTTCCCACTTCAGTCGAAACATCATAAAGTTAATCCATCTTCCATTGGCATATGTTTGGACTGACAATTTTCTTGAAGAGCAAGAAAATTCCAGAGGACAGACTTTTTTGAACAAGACTTCAAGGTTGTTAAAAACCTTAGCATAAAAAATGTTAACTGTGCTCCCTTTCTCAAGAAGATAATTCATTGTTCTTTTGTTTTTGCTTTTGGATTTTTTTATTTTATTTTTTTGCTTTTGGGGGAATCATTGTTTTACAAACCTCTCAAGGCAGCTTAGAATTAGGACTGACATTGTTCTTACTATTACCTTCATCATTTCCTGGTCTCCTCCTGGATACAAGAAACTTGAAGTTTCTCTAGAGAATTAAGACTAAACTAACATGTAAAATAAGACTGTTAAGACAGACATCCATCCTGGCTTCATTTTGTATGAGAGATCTGGACTGGAGTTTAACTGCAATAATTGCACAACCGCTGCTGGACAAAAATTAGAATCACAAATATATGAAGACTACAGATGCAAAGAAAACAGCCTGAACTCTACTGCTCAGCATTAATGCTATTTAGTGAAAAGGCACCAGTCCAAGAGATCCTCCAGAAACTATAGAGGTCCATAACCATTTGTACAGAATATGATGTTTGCTCTAAGCTGAGCTCCTGCATGCAACGGGGTGTTGCTGCAGCCTCTCCATGCACAGAAGTTATTCTTCATTTTCTAGCGGAACTTCATAATACAAAGTAAGTTGACAATACACTCTTTGAACTACGTTCTTTAGGAGTTATTTAGCACGGTGCTTGTTTTAAGTCTTGTTATTTGATCAAATGCACTCTAGCTGCTAAATCAGTGTCACCTACTTCGATGTTAATCACAAAAATGACCAGAGTCCTAAAACAATACATATTCTCTGACTGGAAGGCTGGCTTTTCTCTCCTATGTTATGTTCATCACATCAGATGGATTAAATGAATTTTCAAAAGAAGGCATTGTCAAAGGAATTTTAGGTTCTCAGACCTGTAATACCATTACTTCACTGGTTGTTGTAGCTCAAGGTTATTGGAGCACTTCCTTTGGAAGTAACAACCTAACAATATACAAGGGCTGTTGCAAATGTAATGCCTCCTATTTTATTATGTTGGCCCATGACATCAGAAGCAGATGTTAGTGGGATGGCAGTAGAGGCTGAACCTTCCCACCAATATTCTGTTACATTTTGTTGCTGGGTGACAGATGGCAGAAGAGAGGCAGTCATCCGACATAGAAGTGAGTAAGAAGCAAAGGTATGGAATCAAATTCCTCCACATGGAAAAAATGGCACCCATTCACATTCATCAATGCTTCCTGAATGTTTATGGAGACCAAACAGTGAGCACTATGAGGCAGTGGGCGGTGCATTTCAGCAGTGGCAATAAGTGATGTGAAAGATGAGCCACATTCCAGATGACCATGAACAACCATCACATCACAAAATGTAGAGAGTCTCAGTCAGCTCATGTGCATAGATCAGTGGATTACAACCAAGAAACTGCATACAGAGCTGCATATCAGCTTCAAAGCACTGGAAACGACAGGGGCAACGTTGGAACATTGCAAAGTTGTGCCAGATGGGTCCAGTGAATGCAAACAGAAAGAATGGTGTGTATGCAAGTTTGTCAAGACCTACTCAACTAATATGAGTCTGAAGGTGGTGGCTGTCTGGATCACATCATTACCAGTGACAAGATGCAGTGTCACCACTACAAGCTGTACTCAAAACAGCAGGCCACAGAGTGGCAACATGTGAATCTCCCATTGAAGGAAAAGTTCAGGATGGAGACAGTAGGAAAAAGGCAATCCTTCTGGATTTCCTGGAACTCAGACAAACCGTCAACTCTGACAACTACACTGCAACACTGACTAAGGCTGAGGGCTTGAACTTCCAGTGTCAGACCAGAGAAGATGACAACCTTTCTCTTTCAACACAATAATGCCAAACTCCACTCCAGTTTGGAGACAGTGGAGCATGCAGCCAACCTTGGCTGGACTGTCCTGTCAAACCCACCACAGAGTTCAGATTTGATGCCTTCTGACTTTCACCTGTTTGGGTCCACAAAAGACAGGTTGCATGGGCAATATTTTAGCAATGATGTCAGCACACCAACTGTAAAACAGTGGCTCACTGGTGCAGATTTTTACATATGTGGCATGCAAGCTCTTGTCCATTGCTGGCAACTATGTTGAATAATAGTGTTTTGTAGAATTTGCTCTATCAAAAAGTGTTATTGTGCTCTTTGTAGCTGTTGTAAATTCCACAGAAGTAAATGGGAGGCATTACTTTTGGAGTGATTTATGTACATTCAATTGCTAAAGAGAGAATAGAATTTATGCCATTGTCAGAATGCTAACAAGACTGTGTGCCAAAATTATAGTAAAGCTGGACAATTTACACTACACTGGAACTAACAGAAGTAAGGTTTAAAATACTGGAGTCTCACACCAAGGAAATTCCCTGCAAAAACATCCTCTTATCTATAAACCCCCATGCAGGAACATTTGTTGCTGCTGAATAATACCCTTGCAAAAATGTTAGCAGAAAGCCCGTGTTCCATTACAATCCATAGGACATAACAGTTCTATTTCACAGTCCTTCAAATCCTAAAAAAAGACTTTTGGGTGGATTTTTATCCAGCTTCCTAGCAGATCTCTGGCTTCTATGATGAAGAAACTCACGAGTAATTCAATTGAACTTTCAAGTCTGAAGCAAGTCTATCAAACACTGAGGAGCTCACAAAACAAAGCACACAGCACCCTATCACCTCCACCACTAGTTTTTAGAAATACTTTCCCACGCTGTAATCAGGTCAAAAGATTCTGCATTTCTTTTATTAGTCATTGCACAAATGTTTGGAAGAGACACAGACTGGTTAGTGCATAACAGCTTAATCATTACAAGGCCAAATTTTTTCCCAAGGGTGGAAAAAAACAAGGACAGTGGTTGGAGCCTTCTCCATACAAACAGAATTGACAAGACCCAATTGCTGGTCTCTATGCTCCAGACAAAGGTTGTTTAGTGTAAAATATACTGCACTCAGCTTAACAGGGCACTGAAAATACACGTAACACCAAGCTCACAGATACCCTCACCGATGCAAAATCAAAGCCACAATATGGTAAACCCACATTTTCTTCCTTTCAGCTCCTCTTTTGCAACAGTTAAATGAGTAGTGATGGTCACTGCAAGCACAGCTGAGCACTGAGATTATCATCCCCTATAAACACAAGGCACAAACACCTGGCGCCAGACAGGCAGCACATACCTGGTCCTTTGCTGGTACCAGCAGCTCCTCAATCATCATGCTGTCTCGGGCATAAGAACTTCTGTTCAGCGTGTAGGACCTATCCGAACTGAAGGAGCGGAGGCTGTTGTATTTACCATTTATCATAGAAAGTGCAGGTGACAATGAGATGAACAAAAAATAAAAATAAATTAATACATGCAACTTCCAGGGATAGATGGAAAAATACACATATTATATGAAATAAATACAAGGGAAAAATGGAGTAAGTAAGTACTTAAATATATTTAAATATTTTCTTTCCTAAAATATACATAAGCAAATCAAAACAGATGTTTACTGCTTTGGTAGCAATGTTATGGCTTAAGAATAAATCCAGAAAAGTGTATCTGAGTATTTAGATGAATTTTGACAAATGCCTTCAAGCCCTAATCCTGCAAGGAGAGATGTTAAGGGCAGGTCCTAGGGAATCCACGGGTAGATTATAGTGCCTGCCCACATGGCTCAGATTGCTGAGTGTGGTGGTGGTCTCTCACTTTTGGCTTTGTTGTAAACACACTAGTTATTTCATTTAGGAAGAAAAAAAAGATTTTGACACAAAGAAAAGTATTTCTTAATGATTAAATACTGATTCCGATATTTTGGGCATTCTTCTGTGCATGTTAGGTTATTCAGAAATGAATAATGATTGCTCTGAATGTGTTGCAATTAAATAATTGTTACACTTAACCCTGGAAGATACATTATGGTATGTGCTAAGAACATGCTGCAGGCCTAGGCATGCTCACTACGTGACAAAAAATAAAGTAGTAAAAAAGGTGAATTAATAAAAAGCAACATCCAACAACATATTACACTGTTGAACTAGCAACACTGTTCAGATCTAAAACTCTACAACTTGTTTCATGCACTTTGTAGTTGTTAATAGAACTTTTCTAGTCCTTGGCACACATTTCTCCTTGTGCTGGAAGCAGAATTGGGGTCTTTATTACATTCTGTAGGTATATGTTAAGCAAACTTTCACATGACAAAGGGTATAAAGAAGTCAAGTTACATCTGTTAGAACAACAAACGGATACTTTCTAAGGTTGAGCAAACTCTTCCCACCCCTGCCCCAAAATAAAAGCATGTCATTTTCTAAAGCTAAATAAAATGAATATGAGCAATGGCAGAAGCAGAAGGATGTAACACAATGCCATGCCTTCTTACCTGACTTTTGGACTAAAGCAATTTACAGTGGAAAAGAAACAGGAGAAATAGAAAGCAAAGAATCAGACGGGAAAAGCAAGATGTTATGGCTGGATGGCTTATATATTTAATGTGTTTATTTCTTAATGTTACACTCAGAATCAGTAGTAAAATATACTCTCAGAATACTCTTTCCAAACAAAAAAAACACTGTATTTGTCTCCTCTGAGCATAACATGTGTGCAATGTAAAACGTGAGTTGCGCAGCAACAAATTGTAATGGTACTGTTAAAATCAGAAGCATGGAAATATTTGGTTTTTCCTCAAAGAAAAAATAATGTAACGTTGAGCTCTCAGGTTTATCTAACAGATTTTGACTGTGAAATTCTGCTCTCTCATTTGCAGAGTGAGAATTTAGACCTCTGTGGGAAGAGCAACATAATGAGGAGGTGTTCTGTAAAGCAGAGCACCCAGCTCTGCACACAGGCCTCACACTCTCCACCATCCCTTCCGAACTGACCACATCAGATAGTGCTGTCTGATGACCTTGTTCATGCCAGCTCATGTTTAAAAGCAGCACAACAGCTTTGCTAATTAACTATACAAAGATATCAGACTCTCCCTTCAAATCTGTGGTTTTATTTTATTTTATTTTTTTAATTTTCTAGCTGATGAACTATTGAAAAGCATTTTGGCATTCTTTGTGAACGTATTATCACAAAAACACTTATTAACTTAACTAAAAAATTTAAGTGAAGCAGAACATGGCTGAGTATTACTAAAGAACAAATTTGTACGGCATGCTTGCACTTCCAATGCAACCATAACAAACAAGATTTGAGGAGCAGACATCCAAGCTTTACCTTATGGGAGTTGCCATTCACTGTTAGACAATGAACTCACTTTTTAAAACAGATCTTTAAACTACAGTACAGGAAAAAGTCCTCAGGGCTCCAGCATATGAGGTTTAATAATTAGCTTCAGTACAATCCAACTGTCAGTAAACACACTGCAAATCCACAGCTATGGAAGTAATTCCTGTTCATATAGCTTTACTTGTTTTGAGCAATGCACAGTGCAGACTTTAGCAAGACTCAAAGAAGAAACCTAAAATGTTGATCTAGAAACACATGAGTTTGAATCAACAGTAGTCACAGGTTATGTTAACTCTACGATGTTTCATCCGGTTCATGGAAACTTCAGCCAGTTTTAGGCAACACACAATCTGTTTCTAGTCAAAAGAAACCTTACACCAAATTTAGGGTTCACCTCACCTTGTCTTTCTTTAAATATTGGGATCATCTTTCTTTAATATTGACTATCTGTCTGCTCATTCGCTGGCACCTTTAAAGAAATAAAAGCACCAAAACAGCAAAATGACTTAATTCAATTTTTCTGGCATTTACATTCCTTGGACAAACCAGTCCATTAAGGAATACTCCAACATGACCACCAGTCTGAGTGTCAGTAGTGAGAAGAACCCAGGTATTGTTGGTTGTGCTTGATCAGTTTCTAGAGCAGCAGTGAACTCACAGTGAGGAGAGGCTTTGGAGATGCTCAGAGAATGAACAGATACCAGAAAAAATGAAGTTAAGTTTTCTGTATCGCTGCCATAAGAAGCCAACATGAGTAAAGATTGTGAAATAAAACAGCAATGAACATACGCTTTAAAGGCACAGTATTATCATAACATGAAAATACACCCCCTCTGCTTCGTTTCAAAATAGACTCTAGCTTTGTGTGAAAGAGAGTGCTCGCTTGGTAAGAACTTGTAACTGTGGTGACACACAAACACAAGACACAGCAAATACAGTACCTGGCAGAGCGGGCTCCCAGGCTAAAGCCCATGTAGCCTTCAGCAGGCAAAGAATCATCACCCAACTCTTTTAGATCCTGGGGTCCGAGATATTTGTCCGTGTCACCTGTCATTGCATCCTCACCTGCCAGAAAAAAAAGCCAAGCTGAAATCAGCAGCTACTTGTCTCATAAATGTTTGTGCGCTTACTAATTTATAACACCCTCCTCTGCTTGCCAGCAAGTAAGCAATCCCATCAAGCCCACTTTCCCTAAGGCTCCTTCTGTGCAGACACTGTCAATTATCCGCCCTCCGAACAGGTCTGAGAAAATAATTTTATTGGGGGCAAACGTAAGAGGCAAATCCGTGCGTTGACATAAATCCAATAAAGTTATACGAGGGATGACTTTTGCCCAATTGCTTAAGCAAGCTAGAGGGATCTTCCGTACTTTGAACCACCCCACTCACTTTTTCTTTCCTTTCCAAAAGGCCTGACCTGACAAAGTTGGGTCTCTGGACACTGAGAAACCAGCTGTGAAGCACTGCTTGCTTGCCTGTCATTACTGAAGTGTGCAGGAATGTGAACGGATACTGAGCAACTGAAGAGGCCTACCCCCTGCTCTTGGTATTTCTCAGTAACTTTCCCAAGTTTGAATGAAAGAAGGAACTTCTACTTTTTAATGAAGTGCTCCCCAGACCCTGGCTCACATTGCCCAGGTGAGATGAACACTGTAGCCAGTGTCTGCCCGGCTCAGCAAGGCGCCCATCTGTGGGTGCAGAACAAAGCCTTGCCCCAGCAGGCCCTCCCAGTGCACCAGCATCAGGCAGCTCAACGTTCACCCAAGCACCGCCGGCAGCTGAGCCCAAACCATCAGATCCTGGGGTATGAGGCATCGGCTGAGAAGTATTTTCGTGTTTTAGAAACAGAGGTAAGGAAAGTTAATTATTGGGGGAGGAGGACAGATGCACCAAAGGGTTAATGGCGTAGCTCCCTCTCCCTGGGAGTATTTGCATACCATTACATCATGCAAAACTACATTCTTGCATTGACAGAGCAAGTCCAAAATATGCCTTCTGAGGTGGAAGGAGGTTTTCCCCATTCCCTTTACAACATGGAGCAGATTGCTTCCTGAAGCTCGTTATTTGCCTACGCCGGCGCTTTCCCTTTGTTGTGAACGCATCTCAGGCGTGTACAATCTCCCAACAGAAAACTTCCACAGGGGGTTCGCAAGGCTCCGTCCCTGCGCTCCCAGTCCATCTCCAGTCCCATTCACAGCACTACGCGACTTTCCATTCACTTTGCTCAGGAAACCACTGCGAGCTCTGCTTCAAACCGACAATCAAGTCTAAAAATACCCCTTCGGCCACTGCTCCGCGAGCGGCACACACACGCGCACACACACCAACTTTCCCCTCCAACCCAACAACAACGCTTATTTTAAGCAACAGTTTCAAAGCTGAAGCAGTCATCCAGTACCGCAAAACATTAGGGAAAAAAAAAAAAAAACAACACAAACCACCAAACATACACACGAACATTATAGATTAAGTTAAACTTTAAAAGCTCTTACTGTTTTGGAAAGCCATTTCCACCAGCCTCGTCTATAAGGTTTTTCCCCTGGTGCTTCCAAGAATTCCTATTAGTCCTATTAGTCCTTAAGCAGTGATTTAGAGTTAATCTCCAAACCAGCACCAGCAATCTAATCCCTGGGGGTCATATTCGCTTTCCACACAACAACTGAGATCTTCTTAACATCCTGATCTCTTCGTATGTATTTTAGGACATGTGCATCTTTGTCCTCCCAACTCGGATCAAACTTCTTTTCAAATATGAAACAAAACGAAAAGTAATGACTACAGTTTAACAAAAAAAAAAAAAAAAATCCTTTTTTA
>VXAB01013197.1:497978-569795 GCA_013399175.1 Odontophorus gujanensis
AAAAAAAAATCCCTTTTTAATCACTCTGCAGACATCCCTTTAAAGCTTCTGCTGATTGGATTACAGCCTCCCTTGGCAAGCCCCCTTGACTGGTGACATAAATGCAGGCACTCGAGCTATTTGTATGTAAATCGGGGTGCTGCGAGGGTGTAGTTTTGCTGTAATTCGATACCGGGGCCGAGCGGCAGCGCGGGGCGGTGGGGAAGGGCGCCGCGCTCCGCCCGCCCTGCCGGGGCCGCCTCCCCGCGCCCGGGGCCGCTCCGCTCCGCGTGTGCGCTGGGTGCGGCCGCCAGGTGAGCGATCCGGGGGCGAGAGAGGACCCGAGGCGGCTCGGAGCGGTAACATCTGGAAGCTCCCGCCCTTCCGACGTGTGGACACGAACGCCGTGCCGCAGTCTCGAAGCGTTTTTGCGGAGCGTCGTTCGTTGAAGGCGAGGAGAGAAACGATGAAACGAGTCTGGCAGTTGGGCTGCAGAAGGCGTGAGGTGTTAGCCAGCTCTGCAGCCAGCTGGATGGCTCTGATGAAATGCTCATCAAAGGAAAAGCTGCAGCTAGGAGTGGTTATTTCAAAGGATTCCACACGTTGTGGGCTGACCGTGGGAGGCTCCAGCGGAATGGGTGGTACACGGTTCAGCAGTCCCACTCCGGTTAGTTATGTGCTGCAGCCTAATCCTCTGTCTTTTGGGGAACGAGCATGGCGTTGTTTTGCAGCCTGCTGTACTTCTGCACAGATGTCCCACAGACAGAGTGGGACATCAACACTAGTCTGAAAAACCCAGGAAAGAGAGGCACTGATTGAAAAAAAAACCAAACAAAACAACAACAACAATGTAAAAAGAGAATATTGCGTTGCTTTGTTGCAGATGCTATCCTTCCCTTCTGCTTTCCTCCACCATCTGCTGTGTTGAAGCAAGGTGTTTCTGTAAACAGGGCAAACACAGCCATGGGCAGTCTAGGAATCCATTCAAATCCGTGGACAAATGGCAGCCACAGGCCAAAGCGAAGGTCCATCTGCCCAAGAACATCCTGCTCTCACAGCAAGCAAACTTCACAGAAGTGAAGAAGATGACAGGGTGGAAGTCCTTCAGGACATTTCTCTAGCTGGCAGCTAGTGTAGACACAGATTTTCCAAGAGAGAGGTTGGTATTGTCACAAAAGGCTTCTTCGTTTGTTCGTTTCCTTTCTGAATTATTCTGATTGCATTTGGAACTTGCATAGACTTCTTGCATTCTGCAAAGTAAGGGTGTGTGCAGGAGTCCCACACCGTGAACAGCTCTTGCACAAAAAGTAGCCCCTTTCTTTTAGGCTGAAACCTTCACCTTGCTGGTCTCACCTGTGCATCCTGTTTGCAGACTTCAGGGGACACAGCAAGCAGCCCCCTCCCTCTGCCACCCACTTCTTCACATGTTCTAGCTCATCCCTTGAGATTTTCTTCTGTGATAGATAATCCCTATCTCTTTACTCTCTTCTTCCCTAGAAGCTTTTCCATATCTCTGATCACCTTTGTCATCTGTTCCCAGGCGTTCCCCATTTTGCTGATTTCTTAGAGCCCGTCTCTTACGGCTGGGAACTGCAAAACCACAGTGCCAGAGCTCTTTTTAGAGGCCAGGGACAAACATGGCTCTCTGGCAGCAGAAGTGAAAGGATCATGTGGCTTGTCCTGAGCAATGTTTAATCATAGCTTGGGATCCAAACAGACATTTGTCATTGGCTTTACTTTTGCCACTCCCTTGTCACAGCCTGTCCAGAGCTGTCTGGTGGCAGAGGAGGTAGAGCCCCAGGGCAGAGCAGAATGCTTCTGGTTGTAGCCATGGTTTTAGAGAAAAGTCAGGATCAAACCACTGAAACTTTTGCTAATCTGTAAAAGTGTATCTGGACAGTTTCAGAAAACTCTTGAGTGTAAAAATATAATAAATTCATCCCTCCTAAAATCACTGTCACAGACTTTAATGCCTGAGAACGTCCTGACCTGTCTTAAAGGCACTCATTTCCGTAACCCAGCACCTGCTCAGGGATCAGGCAGTGTGCCCTCACTTCCTCCTCAGGCATCTGCCTAATCAGCCACAGATCGATTAGTATGATACTTACTCCTACAGAGAGCTGAATATCCATTAAATGGGTTTAAAACAGTATCCTTATTTACACCAAAAAAGAGTCACCTACTGAAGACCAAATAAAAATAAAAGCTCAGCACTACATTTGCTTCCTAAATTTTCAGCACTTAGTTGTTGTTGGTTCCTGTTGTGTTTTTGTTTTTTCCTGTACTGCTCACATAGTTTCACCTCTCTTTACATCAGTTTCCTTTGCTTGCTTCCCTTTGCCTCCAGGACAGGGGTGTCTTTGACAGAGCTCACAGCCAAGAGGTGGCATTTGCAGAAGGGCTTCAACTTACTCCAACATAGAGGTCCTGCACCTGTCTTAGAAGGATGCTCAGAGGTTGAAAAAACCCAGCCTCAGGGGAAGGGGGCTGCCCTGGGCCTGGTGCATGCTGCATCTGGAGATGGGAGAGGAAGGACTTGGTTCTGCAGCAGTCTGCAATTCACATTTGTAAGATTTGAAACCTCTTAAAAGAGGAGCACTTGTTCAGTGTGCAAAAGAAACAGAATTGTTCTATATTTGTATACAAACTTTCTGCTAGGTGACATAAGCTTTCATTTCTTCCCACAGAATCACATCCAAATTACTCAGAGAATTTTTTTTTTTTTTAAAGGCCATTTTTCTTTTGTGGCAAAGCAGTTTCCCAGCACACAACCTCACTTGGCCATACTTTCGAGAGCAGTCTAGGAAAATGAGTCCCCTCTCATTTGGGCTGACTGCAAACCAAACTCTGCTGCAGGGAAATGAAAATTTCTGAGTAAATATTTAGTAGACACAGCAAGTAGCAAATAGAAGGAAACAGTTCCCTGACACACTTATCTCTGAGCTCCGAGACTAATTTCAGTTTCAAGCCTTCAGTTGCTTTTACGAGAGAAACCTTGAGGTTTTCTGCATACTGAGAAATCACAGAGCAGATTTTGCACTGAACAGTTTGGCTGATGACCTGAGCGTTAAGTGAAGAAGAGCTCAGGTTTGGGACATACACTTGTGCCCATCTCTCATCTGGTAATCTACTCCCTGGCTATGAGATTTGTTACCACCCTGAAGCACTTTATACATGGAACACCCTGTCAGCACCCAGCAGTTGCAGGAAAGGGCATCAATATTCTGTCCTCAGGGATGCAGAACGCAGAAGAGAGAGACAGAACAGTGGTTACCACCTCAAAGCCTGTAATTTCCCACCTTCTTTGCACACTGCAGTGTTTCAGCATGGATTAATAAAATACCTATTATCTGGATTTGAAACTCCAGTTCAGCAGTAGGCTTTGAAAACGACCTTGTTCTGTGTAAGCCACTCTTAGCTCTCCCAGGAACAAGCATGGTTGCAGAATGCACACTCTAGGTGAGGAACTGATGATATTACCCGTATCTTCAATACTTATTTATTTTTCTCCAAAGAGAGAGTTTGTGAATATAAAAACCTCCCACGTATCCCTCGCATCCCTTCAGCTTTGCATCTGGCCATAAGAAGTGATTCCATTCATTAAGGACACATTTAACATCTTGGATCTAATATTCTGACCCCACACAGTCACTTCTCATCTGCAGCAAAGCTTCATGCTGTGCCGTGGGCTAAGGCAGCTGTTGCTGCTCTATTAACTAATGCTATTAGGCATCTGTATTCCAGCCAGTTACAACAATGCAGTATTTTGAGCAGTACAATAGCCTAGAAGAGTTACTTGGAAAACACAGGTGCACAGTAAGAACACGATCTATTTGAGAATGCAGATATAGGAACACTGACAAACTGAAAACAAAACAAAAGCCTCAGTGAATGAATAAAACAAGAGCTGCACACAATGAGCTTCTCTAACAGCTTTTACACCACAATGCTTAAGTGCTATAAAAACATAAACACATTGCTAGGCATAAAGAAAGAGGCTGACTACACAGCCACAAGCTAACTGGACCCAGTCACTTCTCTTCCCACTAGAGAAGGAAAATCTGCAGCTCTAACATAAGTGACCAGGGACACACATAAAAACCTCCAGGGTGCTACCATCATTCCCTTCCTCAGCACAAGACCTTCCTGTTTCTGAATGCGACATGGGAACCCAGTCCCACTGTGGCCTCTGGAAACCTGCAGTTCCTGGTAAGACTCACACAGGCTCCTGCACATCTACACCACAGAAGGTCTGGACCTAGCAGGGGGTGGTGGATGGGAGGGAAGCAGTTACCAAATGAGTTTTAGGTACTTAAGAAACCACTGAAACCATGTCAGCCCAGCCAGGCACCAAGGACTGAGCTGTGATGGGCAGGCTGCTGGTGTCAACAGCTCAGAAACCTTATCCAGAGGCACTGAGAACACAGGGCTTTTATTGCCCCACTTACAGACTGTACATTGCCTTGCAGAATGATAGAGAATACAGAAATCCCAGCTATGAGATCTTAATCCCAACAAACACAATGTGCTGAGTTCAGTGCAGCATCCCCTTTGCTTAGGACTAAGAGAATCCAATGTGGTTTTACTGAACATTGTGATTGAAATATAACTTTGTTTAAAATCCTCGAAATACTTCTTTCCAGGCTAACGGTTGACAGTCAGTGTAAATCAATCATTCCACAGCTGAACACACTGAAGAATATAAAAAAGAAAAAACCCACCCATCACTTTGTCCTTCACTTTCATTATCAGCTATTTCTTCCAAATTATTTTGATATCTAACCCGTTTGTCTGACATTTAATTTTTCAATTGCAATAGTAAGCTTTATAGAAGCAGTAGCAAAAGGACTATTCCAAGAAAAGTGGAGGTAATTTCATTGAGAAATTAGTAGTAAGTCATTCAGGAAAAAAATTAGAGAATTATCATCAACAGCTCAAAGAATTTTTGAAAGCATTCTTAACTGTAAAGCAGAAGTTATTGTTAGTAGGACAAGAAGATTATCTGAAAGGATTAATTCCCAGTCAGACACAGTAAAAGGAAGGGGTTTAAGTTAAACATCACTGAAACACAAAAATGCACAAATACCTTCTTCAACATCTGACAAATATTCAGCATCACTGAGTATTTCAGGGGCATTGGCTTTACGAACTGCATGATTTAAATAAACAAAATAATTAAATAAAAGCATAGACTGTCAATGAGTCAATAAATCAGTGTAAAACAACAGTATGTGCAGAGACCATATATAAATAATACTTAAAAAAAACACTTCTTACAACAACAAACTGAAAAATAAGTGAGAGGGTTTTTTTTTTAACTATGTTCTAATTATTATTACCTTCATCATCAGACATATCAAGAACTTCATTCATGGTTTCGGGTACATTCATTTTGTGCTTTTCTGTAACAGTCTGTCAAAGAAAAAAAGTCATTTCAGGAATGTACTTTTATTTACATTTTGCAGAACAAGACGTGATTTCTTTCAACTTGTTATTCCCTTGCTTTCTGTAGGTGAATACAACTACACACTGAAGAAGACTATACTGAAATAATACAGAAATAAGCAATATTACATTTCAGGAAGTAGAAGAACTCTCTGAAAAGTCATCTAAATTTTAAGCAGGAATGCGTAATCTATATTAAAACTGTTCATTCTGAGGGATGTGTTTCTCCTTTTTCAGTAGAAAAAATCATAGAATCGTGGAATTTTTTTAGGTTGGAAAAGACCCTTAAGATCAGCAAGTCCAACTATATTGTAATTTGGGAATAAGCTTATTCTGTGTGAAATTTTTCAGAGGTGCCTCAAAAATAATTGTGTTTTTGCCACAAGTGAAAACAACTGTAACCACATGCAAGCTAAATAAAACCTTTTAGGGAAGTTGTGCTTTAAAGAGTCAGAAGCAGTTGATTTTCATCATGATACTTACAGTGATTCAGACTCAAAGACCAATATAAACAAAAAAATATTCCAAGCAGAAAAAAGATATCCTGCATGCCTGAAAGCTGCTCCTAGAATACCTGTGTATCCCACAGAATATACAGTCATGCACATGGTGCTCTCCCCTACAAGGGCACACTGCTGGCTCGTGACCAACCTGCTGTCCACCAGGTCACCTAGGCCCTTCGCCTTAGATCTCCTTTCCAGCAGGTCAGCCCTGAACCTATATTGACACATACCGTTATTCCCCCTCAGGTGTAGGACCCTACACTTGGTCCTTGTTTTTATTTTTAATCACCACCACTTCCCATTCTTCATATACAAATAAGAAATTTTTAAGAAGTTCAGGACAAAACAGTTTTCTATCTTTATCTATTTTCAAATATTCCCATTTTATTCTTGCCTCATAATTACTCATGTCACAATTCACCTTTCTTGTGCTACTGCCATCCCTTGAAAGAGCAGAAGATTGTCCATCTGCTCAAATGTCACAAAAGCAATAAAAAGCTTCAGAATTATTTCATTTTGTGGTATTTTCTTTTTAGGTTTTTAACACATTGCTGTTAAGCTAGCAAAATCACAGGACTTTGTTTAGGCATTAACGGACTTTCAGTAAAGAATAATAAATCACAGTAAAGCTAGCTATGCTCATCTTGGCTTCTTTAAACTTACCTTTGGGAGCTATTTAGCCACATGCCCCCCAAAGTAGCCATCTGAGTTTTTAAGATGCTCAGCTGTAAATCAGATTTCATGTTTAGGTTTCTAAAGTCTGCCAAGTACACACTTGTGACTGAGAAACAGCATATTTCAATTTTTGTGGAAATTATTTCTGTGTTTGTCTTCAGCGTAGGTACTCACAGGTAGTAGTTCAGGCTTTTCAGTTTCTAACATTTCCTCTAAAACGATTCACAGCCCAGTCGTGAAGTAGGACTAAAAATTGCTCATCACCACAAAAGTTCAGTGTATTGCAATTACCTGCTTACACTGACATTCCACACAAACAGGTGATGATAAAATATAGAACGTACAATTGCTGTTTTCAGTCTCCTATATGCCTAAAAACACATGCATGCATAGGACACCTTTTTTTAAGCAGTAAAAAATTGCCAAAAAGAAAAAGTCAATTAGGAACCAATGCTCTGAATTTATGTTCCTAATATTCTGTTTTGGCTTTACTACTATGGTTGTTGATGGAGGCTTCTCATCTTGAGAACAGTTTTCAAAAGGCAATTTGGCATAAGGTTGGTAAACAAAATATCTTTGAGAAATATCTTGGATTCAGGGAATTGCCATTTTTTGATAGCTATTATCTGATTATTTTCTTTGATCTCCTTTAGCTAACATACAGCATGCCTTTTTGAGGGGCAAGACAGATGAGGTAGAAGTCATGGATATGTCAGCTGGGGTTGCAGAAGCTGACTGTGGCTGCCTGCAGAGGATACTTTTTGCCATCTTTCAGAAGCCACCAGAAGTAATGCAAAGAGGTGTTTCTAAGTAAATTCCAACCACTTTTATTCTACAGTAGTTGCTCTTAGATCCAGTACCACCACGTATATGTATTTCCCTTGGCAAACTGCATCCACTTAAAGAGGAGAAAAAGCTATAGTTTACAGAAGCCTCTAGGAATGTATTTTCAACTACAAACCAGTCTACGTTCATGTCATTTGTGCAATAAGCAAGGTATGGTATAAAAAACAGGTTGGCTATGACCATTTTCTGCTTG
This sequence comes from Odontophorus gujanensis, assembly GCA_013399175.1. Taxonomy (NCBI): domain Eukaryota; kingdom Metazoa; phylum Chordata; class Aves; order Galliformes; family Odontophoridae; genus Odontophorus; species Odontophorus gujanensis. Next base: position 505,620 of record VXAB01013197.1, read on the forward strand.
ATTTCAGCCTACATCTGACTTAATATCTATTTCATAGTCATAAAAGAAGTTAGGTAGAAATTAGACTGAAAACTCAGTAGACATTTAATTAAACAAAGCTGAATAAACTGGCTTACAAAAAACCCTTCCTTCCACTACTGAAATAAACTGTACTTACAATTGTAGTCATGGTCTCTTCTGTCACCACCTTCAATGTGTCAACGACTGAAATGTAGCCAAGTCGCTTTGCGATGGCGAGGGCAGTGTTCCCATTCTAGAAATTGAAAAATTTGCATGAAAATCTGAATGCTAGAAGCACAGAAATTGCTAGTTACATAGGGAAAAATAATAAAGTACACAAATGTTTGCATGTTCATGACTGAAACATGTTTTGAGTAAAACATATAGCCATACGATTTTAAGTCTACAGAAATGGGATGAAAACCATTGGGCAGATGTTTGCTGTTCCAGTTTTGAAAGAGACAGTGGAGGACACAGAACACAGAGGCGATTGGAATAGGCTTCCTCTGCTCTTTTCCTCCCCCTTGTCACTTTTTTTTTTTTTCCATTTCCCTTGCTCAAACTTGGCAGGGACACAATGCTTTATGCAGGGTGGGATGATCGAGCCAGAGCAGTGTCTTCTTGGCACTTACCACAGTGAGCTCGTTGGGCGCCGCACCGTGCTGGAGCAGAACGTTGATGATGTGGGTGTGCCCCTGCTGTGCAGCCTGATGCAGCGGTGTGTACCCGTTCTGCAGGCACAAGGAAAGGGAAAGACTGTGGTGGCCACTGCAAACTCACTTCCTCCAAAGAATGAGTGAAGCGGAGGCGGAAAACTCACCTTCGTTTTGGCATTGATTTTTGCAGAATGTTGCAGAAGGAAGTTAACAATCTTTATGTTTCCGTAGTGGCAGCCAACATGCAGAGGAGTATATCCCATCTAGAACAGACATATGACAATGTGAATAACCCCATGCATCCCCTGACGAAAAAGAAAAACAGACATGAAGCTGCAAAAATCCTGTTAAGTTTTATTTCTTTAGCCTAGGTGGAAAAAAAAAGTGGGGTTTTTTTTGTTTTTTTTTTTTTTGTTTTTTTTAGCATTTCTTGCAACTACAAAGATGTGAAAGTTGAATGTTCCTGCTACTTGGTTTCCATTACTAATGATTAGACTAAAATCATTTGTCAACTTCAAGAGACACCCATCAAATGCTCTGAACACAACTAAATGGTTTCTTATAGTAAAGTGGATACAGTTTGGAAATTTTTCCAAAACCACTTAATAGAAGAAGAATATTTTCTGTCACAAACAGAACAAAAACTACATGTTAATGCACAATAAAACAAAACAGAGAACTCAAGCTTGAACTCACTGCTCTTTTTCTAATCTCCTCATTACTCAGAACATTGTTAACAGTTCTGAATCATTTAAGCTGGAAAAAACCTCTAAGATCATCTAGCCCAACCCATCAATAATTAGACGATCTATCTTGAGGTAATAATCTTTTCCTTAAAGACAACATTCTCTTATCTTCCTTAGCAAACATACATACTTATATTCAACCTAGAGTTGCACGAAGCACAGTTCAGGAGGTGGCCACCTCTAAGCAGAATACTCACTAATTTCTCTCCCATGTCAAGAATACCCACTTTTCCCCAAACCATCCCCCCACTCACAATGATAACTCAATGGCTTTCCAACAGATGCTATGCTTGACTCACAGAGATGGGCCTTCCTCTTCTCCTGAGGTGTCATCAGGATTCTTTTCCCTTCTAAAGACCAGGTGTCAAGGGCCCACTTGAGTGGTTCTTAGATTCACACAGTGCTTCATCATTTTGAAAGTAGGATGAAACTACCAGTCTAATATGTCCTCTGGCTACTCAGTGCAACTTAAACATGGTATTGGCCCCGTGATCCATAACAAGCTTTTATGGAAAAAACTAAGTGCTAGTCTGTAATCATATCAGATAAAAAGAACACAAACCCACCGAACACATGATAAGATACACTAAAAATGTGCTGTGTTGTTTATCCATAAGAATTCAGCTCTCAGAAGAACAGATAATAGGTGAAGCTGTCTGAAAATATTTATTTCAGGGGTTGAAAGGTCAGTTGCAACACTGCTGGGGAAATGTGGCCATGATGAATGTCCTCAGTTGGTAACGGAGACCAAAACAGCCACATGGCCATAAGGAAAACAAATGGAGATGGAACAATTTGAAACTAGATCCAAAAGCTAAACTTGTGGGCAGAAACACTGAAAGATGGGCTGGTCTTGCACTGACCTGTCAATCAGTGTTTAAAAGCTGAAAAGGGGACTTTACTCTTCCACTGAGGAAGAAAGCCTATTGCTCAGGAGGATCACAGAGAGTTAAAAGCTGCAGTCTGCCATCCTTCATTTACGCACACTCGTCAGTGAGGCGTGGCCAGTTGAGACAACTGGGTCAAAAGCACTGAGGAGGGCAAATCTAAGGTCTGCCTTCAGGAGCCAGCCCTATACTACGTGTTCAAATTGTGAGGTCAGAGCTATGTTTTCCTGTGCAACCTTCCCTAGGGAATCTGCTTTAGCAGGGGGTTTGGACTAGATGATTTCCAGAGATCCCTTCCAACCTCTATGATAATCTATGAAAAAAAAAAGAAAAACTCTCAAACTGTTTCCACTAGAGGGAAGTTTCACCTGCCTGCGGGTTTAAATGCATCATTTTCTTCATGACACTTTGCTTGTGATGTGACTTCACACAAGGTTACCTATTTTCATCAGTATTTGTACAGGCCAGTAAATGGTAGCTGTACCAGTTACTTTAAATTAGGGTGTGTATATATTTTCTTCAGTTAATTATGTATTTACTGCCACCTAAAGAAACTACTAGCTCTGACAGCCAGGACAAGTTAATGATTGCAAGAAACAGTGACATATTCAAATTCCACTGTTATCAGCGGAATGAATTTTTCCACTGACTTATATGAACATTGGATCAGATGCCAAATGACTACAATGAACTTTTCCCCAGAACAGTTGTGCAGTGGTAAAAGCACAAATGCTAGTTAAAACATAGTCATCGTGACCTGAACACTGGAACGTTGCCTTACAGTCACTGTTAGTGTAAGGTTGGCCTCAGAGCTTCAAAGCAGTGCCTAGGATCCAAGCCTGACATGGTTCCCTACAGTAGCTACAGTCTTAAGACTTCAACAGAAAGATGAGCATTCTCATACAAAGTACTTCAAACAGAGCTTCTGTCACCCCTGCTCCAACATTTCAAATAAATTCAGATTAAAACAAGCCATCAAAACATGAAAACATCAGTTCAAAGGAATGCAGAGAAACCTCCTCAAACAAGAAGCTTAACTCCCTTCTACCCCTTCAAAATACAGGGCTCATAACATGACCAGCAAGGTCAAAGAAAACTATACATTGTAAGACCAACTGGGGAGATAAAATCCCAAGCCAAGGGCCACCTTCTGGGAGCCCCCTGTTAATAATACTAAAACATTAAAACCTAGAGAGAGTTGGAGAGCCAAGACAGCTGATTTCAACTCTCGCTTTAAAGTGCTCTGCTAAGACTCCTCTCCCTGGTTTGTAACAATGAATAATGAAAAAGCAACTCTAAATCCCCAGTATTTAGGGCACTGTGACATCAATTTCATTCTACAAACGGTGTATACAAAGATTTACATGTGCTGTTTTCATAAATAGCTAGAGAAGTAACTACTGATTCTCTTTGTTGCTTCTGACCAGTCTCCTAATTAAATCAGACAGTGAAAACCTTTCCTTTCTCAAAATGTGTGGTAGAAACTGGGAAGGTACAGAAAGCTCCACAGTGACATTTCCACAGTGGCACTGTCACTTTTCTCCCAACCACAACTCTTTGCATTCCTGAGCCAAAGAAGTCTCGCTCTGGAGACTCTGGCTCCCCTACCTTGGCAGCTAAAGATGCCTTCACTGAGAGGTGGCTTCCCTGCTGCAGGTGTCATGCATACCCCTGGTAGCCATGTGGGCAGCTACCAGCCTGATGGCAAAACAGCAGCTTTCCATCTGAACTCCCCAGGGGAGCCTCAGAAGCTTCTCATTATGGAAGAAGACCATGATGAGGTCTCCCCACATCCTTCTCCAGACTGAACGAGCCCAGCTCCCTCAGTCTCTCTTCATAGGAGAGGTGCTTCAGCCCTCTGATCATCTTCACAGCCCTCTGATCATCTTCACAGCCCTCCTCTGGACCTTCTCCAAACGCTCCACATCTTTCCAGTGTCAAGGATCTCAGACATGGACATAATACTCCAAAATGAGGCCTCATGAAGGCAGAGAAGAGAAGAACAACCCCCTCCCTTTCCCTTCGTGGCCACCCCTCTTTTGATACAACCCAGGATACTGTTGGCCTTGCTGCAAGTGCACACTGCTGGCTCATGTTAAGGTTTTCATCAACCAGGAATCTCTAAGTCCTCATCAGCAGGGCTACTGTCAAGGAATTCTTCTCCCAACATCCTCATTGAAAACAAATAATACTTTTCAGAAACATACTGACAGATTCTGTGATTATGCAACCAAATTTACTGTAAAAGCACTAGTACTCATTGCTACTTTCATTCCCTATAGAAATGTATGCAGGAGGCTAAAATATTTCGCTTAAGGAGCTACTAAAATATATAAAGCCCTGCCATTACAAGCATTTCTGCAAAACAGAGTCATATTTACTGGCATAATCTCTAAAGGACTTAGCAGACATCCTAATTCTAAAGAAGATGTTTCCAAGAAAATCAGGGCTTTTGTTTAATACAGCTCTACAGCACATCACCTTCTGGCAGTCAGCTGCCGTGCTGCTTCTTGTCGCTTAAAGAATGAGCAGCAATATAGCAGCTGGGAAAGGCTTATCAAAAGCCACAAGAATAAGTGCCAAAAAAAAAAAAAAATCAGAAATACTTAGCTTTTCTATTCTCAAGAAACCAACAGAGAGCACCCCTTATTTTCTTTTGCTCCTCAGTTTTTTGAAGGAAATTATCAAAAGCCTTGTGTGTCTTGTCAGTGTACCACTTTAATATCCTGCAATGGCAATAACCATAAATCCTAACAGCTTGAATTACTGCGCATTTCTAGTCATGCTGACTCTCAAGCTGCTATGTTTTTGTTTTTCTGCTGTATATGTTAGACAATGAAGCTTCAGTACCAGTGCTGATGAGGCTAGAAAATGCTCTTATTCCGAAGATCACAAAGGCATTCAGTCTTGATACAATGTAAGAAGTAAACCTAAACGTACCTACACACTGCTCTACTGAATCAGGGCCCAACATGTAGAATTATCTTTCAAAGATTCTTTATCTCACATTATTAGGCTGGAAATTTCCATGTAAATGCCTGGGTAACAGCTGAGCATGCACCAAGAGTCAAGGGGAGAGAGAAAACTTAACATGAAGGTACACTAGGACACTAAGATGTTTGTGTGTTTGTTCTGTGAAAGTGATTCTTCCTGATAGCACTTTCCATCCTCTCTGGCCCCCTCCCATCTCTTCCTCCACTTGAAAATCAGGTAATTCAAAGGAAAAATGAGATCACAGTTAGGAGCCGCTGTAGCACTCAGGCTGCTATAGGGCACTTCTCAGAACAGGGCAGGCTGAGCTGAATAAATCTCTATGAATAAATCCAGTACAAGAGGCCCAGCTCAACCTGCAAAGCAACATTGGGACCTCTCAGTCACCTTTATCTTCTACCAGCACTACAGTGTTATGAACAAACGATAGTTTTATGGTGGCTTTATTACTCTGACAGTTGTCAACCAGGGACTATGAGACCACCAGTTCCCCCAGCAGCGGCCCAGTGCCAAGCACAGCGTAACAACTGTTTGCCTAAAACACATGAGCAGAATGAAAACCCTTGACTGAACCAGCACTCTTCTCCCATAGGTATTTGTCAATCCATCACCTTAATGCTGTATCCTACAATAACACAATCCAGCAGGAAAAGGGTTTGAGAAATGACACGTGGCGATTTCCTGATCCATGAAACAATATTTACTCGTGCCAATCCTCAGCACAGAAGCCCTGCAACAAAACCCAACTTCACATGTGCCAGTGTAGCTTTTACACACTCAACTTGAGCACCAGGAGTAGAAACATCTGCTCACTGCACAGCTTCAAATTAATTTTAAACTCCAGTACTATGTGCAAAAGGAGTGCATAATATTGGAAGCTGTGATGTGATACTGCACAACAGTTTCATATCAAATAGTCTTTAACGTACCTAAATTCAGACACACAAATGCAACATCAGAATGGACAAAAACTGCTGCCTTTGCAGCAGGACCCTATTATGCCTTCCCTTAAAAACTAAATTTGGTTTATTAAACCTTTTTAAATCATACAGACTGATCTCTCACATAAGAGGTTTTCCTTGGTATTAGATCTTTCTTTCCTTCCTCACTATAGCTTCAAGGTACTAAATATGTTTTGGCCCAATTTTCCCTTTTCATCATCCAAATAACCCAAAATCATATGTGTGGCTCTGAGAACCTGAGCAGAAATAAGAAGTGCTTGCCCTTGACAAAGCTGCAAACTCTAAATGTTTGTTGCACAGCGACTGGAAGTTATATATAAACAATGATTAAAGAACTTGCACCAGAGGTGGAAGCTGATAGCTCATTGGTCCCTACCCAAGATGTTGAATGACACGCTAAGATATTGAGAGTGTTTCCTCCATTGATGGAAACTGTGTGGGAGTGACACAACCAACATTTAATTGGGGAACATGATGATGAGAGAATCTAATAAATATTAATAATAAAAGACTTGGCTGTTTGTCTAGCCTACAACAAATAAGTTAACAAAAGCATACGTATGTGAAATAAGAGAAGAAAATGAAAGGTTAGTGCTGACACTGCTGGAGGTCCACAGAGATCCCCAATGTAATATCACTAAGCTGCACAGATCAGCTTCTTGGCTTTTAGAGCAGAGATGGCCACATCTCTGGCACTCTGTGCACAAAGTAAAAATCTGAACTGGACGTGCTGGATGGCATCATGCAAACATGCAAGTGCAACAAACAGTGCTTTTGGAGCCAACTCAGCTGTTGCTGTATCTTGCTCCCCAGTGCCTCTGGGTTTTAGGGAAAGCACGCACAGACATTTTATTCCCACAGAACAGTTAATCCACCTCAACAGAAGAGCTTGTAACTACAGAACTGCTATTTTACAAGCCAGCCATCCAAACATTACCTGTATAGAGTATAGAGGTCAAGATATCCTAGCTTTCACTGCATAACTCTTCATTGTAGAAGTACAGAGCTTGCTGGTTCTTTTCTTAGGAATGCAAGATGATGATCTTCAATTTATGCAGAAACTATTCTATGTAAAAATAAATGACACTGCATTGCAGCTTGTCCTATATCACAGGTTGGTATCTGACAGTCAACTTACACATATCTGGCTGTGAGGAGACCACAGAGGTCATTGCTGCAAACTCAGTAGATGACACCTTGCAGATGCCAGCAAATAACCAGCAAGCTCACTCTGCTACAATACAGTCCTACAAGACACAAGGCACTTTCTTCCTAAGGAGCAGATGAGTTAGCACAGTAGGCAAAAATACAAGCCACTGCCATAGGCCTACAGGATTAATAGTTCATGTTTTCCCAGACATAAGAATCACAACAGCAAATTGTTACACCCAAGAGGAGTTCTGCTGAAATACACTGGGGACTTTGCCTGACCTATGAGTTCCTGGTCCACATCCTGATGACTATGGGAATGTCCCATGAAAATAAATCTATACTAGGAAGCAACTCCCTACTTGCAGTAGTTATGTGTATGAGGAACACCTGAAGAGCGAGGGTGAACAATAAGCATCTTTTTTTTTCTTCTTGAAAATGAAATGACTATTACCGTTGGCAGGATTCAAGCTGTAGACAGGTCAAAAACAATTCCTTGGTTGTTCTTTGTTGTTACTTTCCTTTTTTTTTCTTGTGATTGTTTTACTGACTAGTTCAACTTTCAGAGATACCGTTAAGAAGTTCAGCCCTCCCCAGAGACCTCTGAAGGATAAATTGAAGCCCTTTTCCCATGTGTCTCCACAGAGTTTCATGCTTGCTTGACTACACCGCCATCCTGCCATGCGCTAAGTTCAGCACAGAGCTTGTGCAACTGTACAGGTTTTCCCTGAAACCCAACAAACATGCTCTCCTTCTCAGTTGTGACAATGTTTTAGACACCACACCATGTTAATGCAACTAAAAGGCCACTACTCCAGAACTGGATTCCATTTGGACATTGGAGAGCAGGCAAAGGGGACACATGACTGCCTGCACCTGTTGATGTAAATGTCTCCTTAGACTACTATTTGTGGGATGGAGAAGAGTGGGAGAGAGGCAAACAGAGACAAGTTTTACAAGCTAGGAGGTGATTCAGCTCTTGACTAAGTTAGAAGAGCAGGTTCTTCTACAGAAACCAAAACTGGGTAGGTTTTCCTTCTCCAGTTAAGTCTAAGGGAATCATGCAAAGAAATGAACCAGGGCTGACCTCATCCACTGCTGAATGATTTAGCAGCTGATAAGAACCTACACTGATTCATCTGGAAAACAGGCTAGAGAACAGGTTACAAAACTATAAAGCTGGACAAATTCCTGGGATTTCATCAGAACTATATTAAGTTTCATGCCAGAATAATATCACTGAAATCAATAGCTTAAAAAAAAAACGCAGTTGGAATTATACAGCAGAAAACCAGGTACCTATGACTTTTCCCTCTATCACGAATTATAATCAGCCAACCTTCAGCAAGAGATGATGGTAGATTCAGCCTTTTTTGAGATGTCAGTGTGACGACAAAATGATAGTATTGCTGGACAGCAGGGCACACATTTCTGGGATGCAAACACAGCACCTAACTTGGGGGTACACACAACAGATTTTTTAAAGTTTCTGTCTTGCACAGGTCTCTAAAATACCCAGATCAGACTGTGGGTCCTCGTTTATTTTAGTAAATCAGAAACTCTTCAAATACCGGATCACAACTCATTTCTCATCCAGATAAATAAATGTCTCCTTGATCCAGGCAATGCATGAAGTGTAATCAACACTGAGATTGTCATCTTTACATCTTTTAGGTATAGTATACACCAAGTAATAATTTCTAGACAGCTTGTTGGAATTAGGTCACAAACACTGTAGCCACACAGTGCAGTGGGAGGAGTTATTGTTTGGGTTCCAAAATCGATTCCCTATCATTCTAGATAACCCATATAAATCCTCTTATTTAGAAGTTCAAATATTTACTTTAAGCAAAAATATTGTTTGGACAGTAAGTTTGAAAGTGTCCACCACCATGTATATATATCTCATATCAGATAACAGCAATAAACAATGTCAAATTTGTCCTGAAGAGGTATCTGTTTCAACTTTAATGCCATTTCTGAAGACAAAATAGAGCAATATTTACCTAGTACCTAACATCAAGAGCACACTGGTCTACTCTCAGTGAGTTTCCTAGAATATACCAATATCATGACATATACACTGTATTTTGCAAAGCAGAATGACTGAGAAAGTTCAGCATTCAGTCATGAAGGCTGATTCAAGCTCTAGGAGAAGGGGGAAGTCTTTACTAATGAACTTGTACAATCATGCCTATGGATGACTGTTTATTAACAGCTCAGCAAAAGAAGACTACACAATTCCATGAACTCTCTGAAGTCATGGGAAAAACTGCTAACCTCTTAATAACCAGGAATGCCTACTCTGCATTTACATCGGTTCTCCTGCTGCAAATATAGTTTCCTTTTGTTTAAATAACAGTTCTCCTGTGTTTCGTTTCTACTGTTAGGTGAGTGCTAGTATGTGCAGCATGTCAAAACTACCAAACCACATGAGTGTGTGCACATAGTAAAAGATAGTATGACTCTGTGTAGAAAGAGTTCTATTTTTTCTGAAAGTTTCTTTACATAAAAAAAAACATCTCAATCTCCTTACCTTTAGTAAAACACAACAGTAGGAAACATCTATATCAATCTAAATATTTGGCAAGAAATAAGCTTACAGCTCATAGACTGAGTGTTAAAACCAAACATTGAGCTTCAGATGTCTTCAGTGTTCAAAATGCATTCTACAGCAATTTATTACAAGGAATGTTTCACTGCTGTTTTTTTTCCAGTTTCACTCTGAAACTAATTACTTGACAAGTTTACAGGCTTCTGCCTCCCTGAAAGAAAACAATACACATTCACAGTGGCATCCATACCTTTGTCTGAGCATCTAGAGCAGCTCCTTGGTTAACAAGAACCTCTGCTACATTGACTCTGTCCTCTTGAGCAGCCAAGTGCAATGGTGTCAGTCCACTCTGTAAATGAGGAGTAGCAGGTAACAATCTTAAGAGGTAGCACATAAATATTAAACACATATTCAGCTATCAGTAAGATTCATAAAGTCTTCCTGAAATTAGAGAAGTGAAAAATTCTACCTTCACTTTACAAGCCATGTATTGTGATATCTGATTTATTCAATTGCAAGAAACTACAACTTAAAAACTATGAAGATAATGTTTCTTTCACATAAGGAACATTTCCTAGTGCAATATTAAATACAGAATAGCAAATTATATAAGACTCATGAGGAAAAAGCCACACAGTATTTTTTCCCCTCCTGGCAAATTCACTTCCTTAGAATGAGCAAGACTTTAAAGGAAATTTTGAATAATTGCTCAGACTTCTACAAGTTTTTCACTAGCAACATACACTCAGATTTAAGCCTTACCTAGGTTAGGTAAATCTCCTACCCTTAAACCCAAACCAGTCTTCACAGAACTGTATACATTACACCCACAACTTGCAGAGTGGACTCCTTACCAATGGCAGTAACTGTACTGCTCTTGAAAAGGCAATGCTGATGACAACAACAGTTAAGTGGGTCCCACTGCATAAATATATAAAAGTAATCAACTGTAAATTACATAATGGGACCCCAATATCATGGACCAAACCTTCTTAAAAGTTTTAGTAAGTGCTCAGTATCAACACTGAGACTCTGAGCACTCAGCTCCCAATATCCTGTGCACTCTGAAGAAAACAAAAGGCCTTTGAATTCCATTGCAAAACTCAGAGTTTGGTGTGCTTTAAATGTCTGGCTTCAAACGTAGGTGCGGAGCTCAGAGGAAATGTACACTGCTAAGCAAATACAGGATAATTATTTTCATAGGTGCTGTTATCTGTATAATGAGAAAATAAAGATGGCAACCAAGCAACAATGGTTTAGAAGATGCTGAAGATAACTAATGGTGGTACTGCATCAAAGTACCAAGCAGCAGTTATCATGCTCTCCCACAGCCAATGTGATGCAGAATGTGCACCTGGCAAACTGTATGGCAACGATACAAAATATATCCAACACTGCACAAGCCCACACTCTGACATGAGGGCAAATCCACACCCTCCAGAGAACCTTTTCAAGGGGGGACTGAAAATAAGCAATCCTATGCAACACCACCCACAGCTTCAGAGGATGTGAAGTTTTTCTACCTACTGAGAATGTGAAACGTTCTCTACAAAAAATTTGACTCTTGCCTTTCTCTTGAGCAATACAAATCCATACTGAAACTGCACTTTACAGCATCCCTGATGGCTAGGGAGAGCATTTAAAGCATTAAGGCTGCACATTTGCTAGAAACATTACCATACAGCAGACTTAATAATCTATAAAGTTACGCTTGCAGAAACTAAAATCTACTAGCTTTCCTCCTTCTGACCTCAGGAGAAATTACAGTAAAAGTCACTGTGCAGTGAGGAACATTCACTGGGGAGGAAGAGTCACTTACTTGAATGAACAAAAAATCTCTGACAACCTCACTGTTATTACTTCAAAAAACAAACAAAAAAGCATTTCCCTTAGCAAGTTAATTGTTACCCTTGCTTAATGGGTAGGTACATATCTAGACTCCTAACTAACTCCCCAGCACCACTAACCAGTAGGGTGAGGAAGACATTTTCTCTGGTGGCACATTTTGGCAGATGAGTATAACAAGGCAGGGAGGGAGATGGATTTATAAATTCCTCTGCAGCATATGGTGCCAGTGATCATCAAAACCTGGGGACTATGAAAGACAGTTCATTCAATCTGACAGAGCACTTGCTGCATGCTGCTCTCTCTGCTAGAAAAAATGGCAATATGTATTTGAACACCTTTGGTGTTTCTCATAACCTGCAGAATCATGCTGGATAAAACTGGAAGCTCCTATCCTTCCTGTCACTACGTTTGTTTATTGCCTTAGCACCAAGCAGAGAAACACTTACCTTGTTGCTGAGATTTACATTTGCATTTCTAGTAAGAAGTAAGGACACCATGTCCACGTGGCCATCCTGAGAGGCCAGATGTACAGGCGCAATGCCCTGTCTGGTTACAGCATTGGCATCAGCACCATATTCCAGCAGTGTAGTTGCTATGTCCATCTGGTTTTTCTTGGCAGCTATGTGTAGTGGCGTATAGCCGTTCTGTCAACAGAAAGCACTTCATAGCAATGTATTCATTAAACAGTGCGATAGAATCTTTAACAAAGAGAAGAGCAGGATGTGTGTTCATAACTTACAACAGCTGTTACTGACTGTTGTGTTGTTTTTTCCCTATTTCCCAGTGTGAATGAAAGCACTGTGTATCTGAAGCATGGCCTTTCTTACAGCATCTAGTCTAATTCTACCAAGAGACTTTCTTGGTTCAGATTAAGGGAAAATTAAAGCATGCAACTTTTGCCTTTTTTTTTGTTTGTTTTGTTTTTCTTCTTTTAATTCCTATCAACTGCATAATGTTTTGTAACTCTAAAAGAGGATGATTTAGCAGAAAATAGATCAATAGAAATAAATGATTAGCATACAAATACCAGAATACTGACCTAGACACAACCGACTTTTGGGTACAGACTGCAATAACTGTTCAGTTGAGAACTTCCCATCGCTTAGAAATGCATCAGACTTTATTTTAAAGCAAATGGCAAACATGAACACATATACGTATGACTAAGTAAGAAGTTAAGGGAGTAAGACCTTTGTTGAAGGAACACTTCATATGGTATGGCAATTACCAGATTACACAGTTCAATAAAATCTGTCTAAAGGCACAAAGCATAAACTTGGCTCATGCCCTCCCTGCACCCTGGAGGGCAGCAGGGCTGGACACAGCAAATGCAGGGCAATGCAGATACAAGCAGAGAATAAATGCACAAGAACACACAAATGTTTGCAAGACTGCATTGGTAGTAATCCAGAAGCAAGAGAGATGTACAATACTAACTGCACATGGAAAAGGTTCCACAGCTTTTAAAATTCAATTCAGAATTGGTTCAGCCCTTAGATACTAAGACATTGCAGAGCAGACAGGGTAACACAGCTCACACTGTTCGTTCAAAGTGCAATTCACACCAACTTCAGCGGGGTGGAAGCATTTGGCACCTCAGCAAACTGCAGCATAAAAATGACACCCAGGAGCAACGGAGCCACAGCTAATGAAAGAGGGACATGGCCATTAATGTTCACTTGGAAGGTGAAGTGTATCAGGAAAAAAATACAATCCCCTCTCAGACCTCCTGCACAAGACTGACACGTAAAACAGACAGCAGCACATGAGCACCTATTCTCTGTGTTAACTCCTGCTTGTATGTGAAGTCCTGCGTATTTTAAACATAGTTCACATACATTTTGTAAAATAAGAAATGCACTTTCAAGTCTTTTCCTCAGAAATTTACACACTTAGTGGAATGGCAAGGAATATGTCACCAAGAAGACAACTGAAAAACAAAAACTGAAACTCAGCTCAGTCTCAGACTGCATCTCATGGTAAGGGCTGCGCTCTGTCACTGCGAATAAATGCAGAATGGAACAAAGTTTGGAAGGACAGTATTGGGTTATTGTGGTTGCCAGGAAAAAGGGGTAAAAAGGGAAAAGGATTAAAGATAGAGGGACTGAAAGAAAGAATGAGCCTTGAGAGGGGGAGGGGAAGGAAGGCATGGTAAAGTGAATGCCAAACTGAAATAAGGCAGAAGCTAAATTTTAGCCAACATAAAAGAAGAATGGTTCTTCTGAATAACTGTATTAGAGCGCTGTATTGGATATGGCCACTTCCCATACCCTTTCACTGATCCCTCTACAAGGCCTGGTTAACAGGCTGCTCTTAAAATGGTTGTTGAAGAGGAGTGTCATAAAGGAAGCAACTGCTGATTAAACCACGGAGCTAGTGATGAGAGTTATGGATGTAACACCCTTATTTGTTAGACCACACTTACAAAATAGGAAATCATCTGCTGTTACCAACATCATCTTTCAGATGACTGCACTGTGGGTGCCTAAAGCAACAAACATGCTACCATTGATTTTATTTAGTATTGATGCTCTGCTCAGTGTGTTCCTGTGTTCTTGCTGCAGAAGACTAACAAATGGGTTTTTTTAGGAAGACTTACATCTAGCATTGAAGGCCTAAGTGTCAGCTGCAAAATTAATATGATCATTTTTAAAAATGGGGAAGCTAAGGCGACTTGACACGAGTTTGTGTAGTATTATACTGTAGGCTATAGTGCTTCCACCTTGTTTTGGGCTTCCCAAGCTCTCGGCAATGGATATTGCAACCCCTGCTCCTACATGATTCACAGGGTCCAGAAGCAATGAAACAGGCAGATTCTTTCAGTGATAACTGGAAAGTTAGTGTCTTCTCATCCCTTTCAGAAGGTCCTTCCTTCCTCACAGCGGCATTTAAGAGCGCTGTGTTGCAGTAGTAAAAGATCAGAGATCAGTCCAGTTCACCGCCTGGGGTACTGCTCTGGCAGATTGCCACTATTGGCATTATTGATTTTAGACTGCACCACTGCTGCTGGCTATTCATGTTTATTTAACTTTTGCACCATAAGCTCTGGGAGCTACCATGTATGACTCATTGCTCCTCTTTAGCCATGCAGAAGGGCTCTCCTATTATAGCTGTATGCAGTCATGTGTAAGTAGAAGGCAATAAAGGAGAGATGCCTCTGTCTGAAAGTGCTCTGCTAGCCCACCCTTTTCCACAGTGTTCTTTCATGATTTTAGGAATATATCTGGATTGTTTCAAATGGGATATTTACACCACACTTATCTACATGAGCCTACCCTACACAGGTTTGCAACCTTGTTTTACTTACTGCAGTTGTCCAACTACTGATTATTGGCCAGTATTTAAAAATGGGATCCACGGAAGATAAAGAAACTTTAAGCTCCTCTAAATTTTTCTATTCATAAAACTGTTACTCATTTAAGTATTTACTCTTTCACATCTGAAATCTTAATACTTTGTGTTGCCTTGAGAGTAAATTACAAACCAAAGCAGGGCTATGACTAGTTTTCTCAACTGTCCATTTACACTCAGGTAGAAATACTATGAAGCACATCAATAATACTGTATGTTGTACAGAGAAACTTCTCACACCTCCTGTGGCACAATACAGGGGAACTACCTGTGCACAGCAAAGAATTATCTCCAAGCTTGCCCTGCTCAGATATTGAGATGCAGCGATACAAAGTTGGCTGGCTTTCTGAAGGTATGGAGATGGGACAAGTGAAAGTGAGGCTCAATCTCCAATGAAACTAAAGAGTTGAGATTTTTCTACATCTATACTTTTAGTTTTTATTTTTATTACTATTTTATTAATTGGTAGAAACATTCTAACAGCTTACAGAACTTCATGTTGTGAGATGTTACAAACAAGGTCACTGGGTTCCCTGTAACTGCAAGCACATACATTCTAGAAAGAGCAGGTAGATAGGAAAAAAAGTGACAGAAGGGCTAGGTATTATTCCCCAGGGTGGTCAGTACTTGTACCTTGGCAGATGCGTGAGGTGAAGCTCCCTGGTCCAACAGTAGGAGTGCCACTTTTTGATTATCGTAGTGTGCAGCTACATGCAGTGGTGTTAAACCGCTCTAAAAACACATGCAGAACAAACAAGTGCTGTTACAGACCCTCTCTGGGGAAAACTAAAGAGTTTGGGAAATTAGAGTAGATAAGGTGAAAGAACATCTTTATTTATTCATGTATCAGGATCCTTCGGTGAATTTTGAAGCAAAAATTGAAACAGGGTTTTGAAAATTGTTACAGAGTGAGCCCTTTTCACTCTTCCCAGGGAAGGTGAACAGAGAAATACATATCAGCATTGCCCGTAAGTCAGAGCAAATAAGGAATTTTGACCCTGAGGTCAAAACCTCAGCAATGTTTTGTTGGGTTTTTTTTCCTGCACTGGATAAAGTAAACTGTCCCTTGCATCTGTAAAAATACAAGTTGGGCTGGTTTAAAAAGCTTGAGGTCCTACTGGGCTTTGCCCTATCATGGGACCTGGGGGAGCAGAGCCAGCTGCCTGAATACTCTGATAAGGATTGTAAATAGTCTGGGGGAGCAACGTAGGGGAATAGTTTGTTTCCATTACCTTGGATGGGTACTGAGAGGACATAATTTTGATGTCAATTAGTGACAATAAAAGTCACTTTTGTTAAGAGTTTGCAGACTCCTGGCAGCCCAGGTAGGAACAGGGATATTACATAAAACTTATTCCAGTTAAAACCAGGCTGTGAATGTTAGTGTGTGCAATGGCAAGTAGGTAGAAGGGTATTACTAGAATATTGTGTGCGTATATATGTTTGCTGTGCAAATGGCAGCAACTTATTTTGTCCTACCTTTCCAGAAGCATCAGGAGATGCATTCTTCTGAAGCAGGAGGTTTGCTACCTCAATTTTCCCATACTTTGCGGCCACGTGTAGAGGAGTAAATCCTTTCTGTAGGAGAGAGTACATAACAGCCTTAGGCACCCTCTTCCTCAGTGTCTAGACATTCAGGACAAAGTATGACTCTAATCTGCAGAGATCTGCTACTTCTATCTACTGCCCTTTAAGAATCCCAAGCACAGGCAGCAAGTCTATAGCTTCCCACTGCCGTGACAGGTTTGAAGGCTTTCCCTTGCAAGGAAGAGCCCTATCCATATAAAAATGACTGTAAAAAGAGAAGAGACAGTTCTTTTCCTCACACCACCGAAGACCTAAGGATAAGGCTGGGCAACAGCTTATCAACTGCCATCAAGAATCTCTGCCCTGCACTCCTTTCATTCTGAGCAAAAGCATGTCAGATCACTAGGATGTGTTATAGTTCAGTCTCCAAGGAAAAAAAGTGAAGCTTGGCACCTTTTTGAGAACATGCTGCTCAATCTCACATTATTCACATATGCATATAACTCTCTGCATTCAACTCACCAGTAGTACTCGTTACAGATACATTTTACTATGGAAGCTATCACTTTTCTTCTCTCTTACCTTGGTAATAATAGCTAAAGATGCACCATGCTCCAAAAGAACAGAAGCCACATCTTCATGGCCTTCTCGAGCAGAAAGATGCAAGGGCGTATAGCCAGATGTCGTAGCTGCATTTGGAGATGCTCCTTGCTGTAGCAGCTGCTGTACTATATCTGCTTTTCCCAGTCGAGCAGAAATGTGCAGCGGCGTTTGGTCATCCTAAACATAATGGAGAAAACAGGATTCTACATCACAAAACTAAGGCTCATATTTTCACAGAAAATATTTGGTCAGATTCTATTATTTTTCAAAATTGCACATGAATATTAATTCTACTGAGGTCCCATCTGGTATTAGCAATAGTGTATAACTACTTATGCTTAGTTATTTATGATGCATGTTGATCATAGGCAGTGGCAGTTTGCACAAATTCATTGTGTGAAATTATTTAGAAAATATTTGCTTGACTGTGCTCCTGCAACATGAACTGTTCACTTTCAAGAATGCCTGAGTAGAATTACAGACCACGATTCACTTCTACTGTCAGATACTTTCAGATATGGAATATACCTGCTATAAATATGTAGTCAGAGTTCCTTACAAGTAGATGCTCTTACTGGTAGCCAATTCACAGATGCTAATTTCACAGTGAAAATTAGATCTCTTTGAAATTGCATGTATTTAAAAACTATTAAAAAAAAGAAAAAATTCTGGTTTGACCTATTAAGATGGTCATATATTGTGCCCATTTATCCACTTTCTCCCCGGAACTTTTGTTTCTCAATTTGCTATGATTCTTCAATAACTCTTAACCATTTCTTTGCCTTTGTCCTTTATTTCTCTCTGTTGCATTTTTTTTTTTTTGTATGGTTTGTTCCTTTTTATGGAGCCCAATTCCACATGTTTTCTGTGCTTTTTTTTTTTTTTNCCACATCATCTCTTCCAGCTTGCTTTTCCTATACACAGACCAGCTGTTCCTGCAGCCAAGTAAAGGCAATGGTTGTGTCGATCTAGGAAATTTGCTTTTCTTTTGTACACTCCCTTCAGTGTTTGAGCTACACTATAATATTTTGCTCTTCCAAAGTCTTTTCTTCCACTGACCCAGGCTGATTCTTCTACTTTTCACAGAATCTTCCACAGTATCATTTATCCTGAACTATTAAAATATTCTCCTTAATAATTCCATTCTTTGAGATGCAGAGGATTAATGCAAATTAATACTTTTCCTATTCTTCCACAACAATGATCTTTCAACTGAAGCAGGTTACCACATTCATCCACCCAATATTCAACTTGCTCTTCATCATCTTCATCTGCTGCTGAAAAACTCCTACAGACAAGTTACACTTACCTTTGGTATCACTGCATTTCCAGCTTACCTAGACAGTCTCCTTCAGCTCTCGTTTGAACCCACTCCCCAAAACTCCCACATCTGTTTTCTAAGGAGTTTCAGAGCTGCCACCTCTCTGGTGGGCTCCCTAGGCAGTGTTCTTTAAAAGCCTATTTCTGAACGCATAAAGGCTGATGTTTCAGGGGTATGACAACAGACATCAGCAGCATAGGGATTACAGTTTCGCAAAAATAAAAAGAGATTTGAGGTTTTCTTCCTAACCCAAATCAAAAGTCAAAAACAGAATACTTTATATTAAATTATTAGCGAAAAAATAGTAATGGTATCAATTTGACATCTCTTGTCTTCCCTCTTACATTCAACTCACTCATTACTACAATAATAAAGTAAGTAACAAAATACTAGTGGTCATTATGCTGAGGCCCTTGGCTTCATCTCCCTTTTCCCAAATAACGCATGCAGGATGAATGCAATTTCCTGTTTTATTAAATAGCATAAACATAAATCATCTTACCTTAGCTTTAGCCTCCACCTGAGCTCCATTTTGTACTAGGTATCGAACAACCTCTGTTTGGCCAGCTCTGGCAGCCATGTGCAGTGCTGTTTCTCCTCTCTAGCAGCAATAGAAACAAGATATAAAGGTGACAAAAAATTAAATAAAATAACACACAGGAAAAACAAATGCAATATATTTAATAATCACAAGTATATGCTGGTGATCCAATTCAGAATAATCACAATTAGAAAATTCATAGGAGTTGTCTGCAAGCAAGATAGGAGATTAAGCTCTGAACTGTATGGAAAACAATTTATTTCCCTTCCTTGACACAGCAGTGCCTTTGCATCTAGCCTTCTGCTGTAAAGAGAACACATTGTTTGTACCTACTGCCACTTTACCAGCAGTGTTTAAAATTATATCAATTTAAATAAAGCCTATTTTAGTGGGTTTTGGTTGTTTTTGTTTTTTCAAATTCTGTCCATTCAGAAACATATTTTTCTTGGATTTTCTCCTACTACACATTATGTTCTTAGACTAATTTTCAATCTGGCAAGTACTGAAATGTGAGAACGTGGGGGAAAATATCACTATCATTTATATTGTTTCAAAGACTTAACGAAAGACAAATATAAGTAATCTAGGATAAATTCAGGAGGGAATCTGCTTCCTAGATTTTTGGATGCAAGTATATCTTTAGGCACAAACATCTCATTTATGAAAATGGCACTGCAGATGTATATAATTTATACAACTAGCCGATGAAGACTTGAATACAATATTCTCTTCTAACTGTATCCGTGTATGGAAGCTGAAAGAAGATTTTAGAGTCTGAAGTGCTGAAAAGAGTGAAGGAGGTCCTATTGCCCTCCCATTTCTCAACTTTCAGGTACCATCTAACAATGACTACATTTTTTACACATGCCCTGGGAGCCTCGGGGCACACAGTGCACTTTGTATGGCTGTATGGACAGAGGCAATATGTCCTGACAATCTGCTGCAATCTGTTGATAACAGCGTAACTTCCCTTAAATGGTAGGCCCCCGGGGTCCTGGGAGAACAGTCAATTATACATCTCAAAAATTACATGAGAGAAGCTACAGTATGTGCTGATTCTTTACTTCAGAAAATAAAGAGAATAGAGCCTGCTTGAGGTCAGCCTTTTCTGAGGTCTCCTTAACCTGTCAAGCACCTCCCAAGCAGGTGCCAATAGGCCATGCTTTCACATGACTCCAACAGGAGCCATGACTACTAAGGAGGTGAGTGACCAACACCAGAATTAGGCACTTCACAACAGTGCTGCTCATGGACACTGTAACACATTCACAGCTCTGGTGTGTTGAAAAACAACTTGTTACTCACCACATTGGTAGTGTTGGGTGATGCTCCATGATGCATTAGCTGTGACACGATATTTACATGTCCCATGAAGGCAGCAACATGGATTGGAGTTAGGCCCGACTGAAAAGAAAACCAACAACCAAACTTACATGTCTACTTCCACACCTCTTCACAAAATTGCTATGGAGAAAGAATTCTTTCGAAACGGGTAAGCCCAAGTGCTTGCACTTCTAAAAAAAAATACCCATCTTTAAAGTGCACGTAGATTTCAAAACACTGATGAGCATGACTCATGAGCAAGCAAAAACACCAGGAATTCAATACAAAGACAAGACTTCCTACAACATACAGACAATGCAAAAAAGATGATGTGTTCTTTGTCCCCATGAAATCCAGTTGCCCTTACTGAACAAAAAAGCCTACTGTTCTCAGTGGTGAGCTCAACATCTAACTGTTTCTTCAGGAAAAACTGAATTCAAAACCACAGTGTACAGCCAGAGAGGCACAGACACATACAACACACACTGAAGAGAAATTCCCCTTCCCTCAGCATGTTGCAGCATCATCATCTTTGTAAACCTGCACCACTGCCCTTCTACAAGGTATAAAGAACCAACTGCAGAGGCCACTTAGCAGGGTATGACATAAGGGATTTTGCCTCAAAAGTCCAATCAACAGTTAATTCTTGAAGTAGAATTATCGTAAAGTTTCTTCACAGTTGCTTCTGCACAACCATAGCAACAGCCAGCCATGGGCTGCAAAGGGAAGTTTTGCTACCAAAGAGAAACCTCAGCAAATCTTTGGATATGCCCTGACTATGCAACTTCCTCACTGATGTACAGAAGCCCCAAGAAGGTAGAGGTGAGGAAAAAAATCACTTTTGTTACTTTCCAATGCAGAACAGCGAACATGAGTAGGGAGGCACAATTGGTTATTTCTTTTTCCTGATTCATGGAAGTTAGTAAATACCGTTAAAATAATATACCATGGGAAATGCAATGCATTTGTGTCCTATTTGACCATAAACACTAACTCATACTGTAGAGATTCAAGACTGCAGCTGAAAAAGGAACGTGCAAACGGAAGCATGGAATCTACCTGGAAAACAGAATTTGCCAGGAAAAAGATAAAAAACATCACCTCTGATTATCTGCTTATCAGCACTAATAACTATTTGGTAACATAGGAATGCTCTGAATTGAGCCTTTAAACAAACCTTAAAGCTCGTTACAGAGTTACAGACAGCAACTTGAAAAGGCAGGAAGGCACGCAGAGCCCCTCAGTAAAGTACCCTGATGGGTCCCAACAGATGCAGGGGTACGAGATTATGTGCAGTGTCAGGAAATCAAGGAAGAGCTCTTGCATTCAGAAAATTTGCTTGAATAAATAATTCAGAAAGTTCAGAGAGTGCCAATCAGAAGGTTAAGCTGGTTGACTTGCATAGTAGTGTAAAAAAAAAAATAGTAGTAATTCTTCGTATTTAAAATGGTTAAAAATGAACAGAAAAATTTTCTACTTCCACGGGGACTGATCAATACAGAGGACAATCACGGTATCTTTTATGAAAAAGTTCTCTTTGTGCCTCTGTGCCCCTCACTCCTCTACAAACTTGACTTCAAACTATATTCTGCAAGCTGCATCCACAAGCTTTGTGGTTTTACAAGCTAGTTTGGAGTTTAGTGAGCTGTAGCAAGGCTCAGTTCTTTCTCAAGAAAGCTAAGAAAGGAACTGTGACTTGCTACTGAATAATTAGAATAAAACCCATGAATCAAATGAAATTCCATTCAGAGGAGATAAGTTGCTCCCATTTGTACCTTCTTTAATCAGTGGGATTATTTATCACTTTCTGACCTGCCTTCTTCCATAGTGGTTCCATGTTTATCTATGTGACCTTTGCTCCTAATTTGGCAGAACATACATATTCAAAAAAGTAAAAAGCCAGATTTTCTCATAGGTTCCTAGTTAACTTCTAAACTGTGCCAATAACTACATGTAGACCACCTTGCACTGTCTGAAATAGTAGCATATTGATTGCTGTCTAACTGATTTGAGATGACCTGCGACAGTGGCTGAATATCATTTCTGCGTGGAAAGTCAAACCAAGGTCTTGTGAATTAAATCACCTTTAGAAATAAGACGTGAATGAAGCAGTCTTCACTCTGATCTCCTTAGCAGGGCAAATATACATTCTGTGTATTTAATTACAAACAGAAATAGACAGAAATGATCATCCTTAAAATTCTACCAGTTGTGTCACTTGTTATCCCCACTGCCTCCCCAAAACGTTTCAATTCTTCGGGTGTTCTGTCCATTAGGGTAACTGACGACCCAGTTTCATTATCTTTTAGTATCTAACTAAAAATCATTACTGACTTGAGCGGTACGTACTCTTTCAGAAATACTCTATTTATCAATATAGACAGAATTTATTTGTTTTTTTTCCTACAAAATATGAGAAGACCACTTCTCACCTCAGTCACAGCTTGGATTGATGCACCATGCTTCAGAAGAAGTTCCATTACTTTTATTCTGTTCTTCTTGCAGGCAATGTGCAGGGGTGTGAAACCATTCTGTAAATGAGAAAGAACACAATTTTTGATACTTTGTATGTATTAAAGAGTAGAATTGGGTATGGAATTCACACAAAGTATTCCTCTGTGATAACAAAATTCCCCTAGATTTGTTTTGGCATCACTAAACTGTTCATGTAAAAAAGAGAAAAAAAATCTTCTTAAAAGCAAGAAAATGATTAAATACAGCCATTTTTTATTATGACATATATTGCCCATTCTCATTAAAAATGAATAATTCCCATTTCCATAGAACTTTCAAAAAAATTCATTTTTTGCTTAAGGATATTCACTTCTTTTTTGTACTCCCTCTTCTCATCCCCCTGGTTTTGATTTGTCAGAACTGCTGGTGAAAAAGAGCACTTCATGTTTACGAGCTCCAACATTTAGATCCTTTTCTAAACTATCTTATTATTATTTCTTCTTTCATTCATTATATGCCACTTTACTAGAACTATTGTCTCTTCCATGCATGCATAGCAATGTGAACATTTTAAACTACCACCTTATTAGGCACAAGGTGATACAGTAGAACACAAGTAAAACAGGAAAATAAGCTGCCCAGAGCAACATCAACGCAGCGAATATTGATGCCACTCTGTATACTCATCAGGAAAACCCAGAAAAAACAATTCTGAAAACAGCTCAGATCTGATCAACAATCAGCTTTGTTACCTGCCATATAGTAAAGACTATCATATGCCTTTGTAATGTGTGGTCAGTGCAATTGTCTGTTCCAGTTAAGCGTGAGCAGCTCTCAACTCTGCTCCATTATAACGGACAAGATCCAGGGAAAGCTCAGAAGTTTTTCAGGGAAGGGTAAAGCCTGAATTCTTGATCCTGCACTCAGACCCCTCCTACTTAATCATTCTGAGTGTAGATCAGGACAGAATAGAAGGAAATTGAAATCTGTGACTAGGTTACAAGACCAATCAGAGGCCACTGCCAGCAACTCTGAAAAATTAAAACTGATGATGCTTTGATTATTATATAATGATAAACTAAATCTTACAAGACCACAATCCTTTCCACTTGCCTGTTACGTAGAACAAAACTTTCATATCGTAATAAGTTGACCAAATACGAAAAATACACCAAGGACGGATTTATCTGATGCAGTAAACAGAGAAGCTGAGAGGAGCAAATCTTTGGAGTCTGTGCTGTTCTCTAGACAGCATCAACCCCGCCAGCTTCACAAGATTTCAGGAATTCACATAACTAAACAGGGATTAATTTCAGAAGTAAAATCTTTTGGAACAGTTATTGAAGACCCATTTTAAAAAAAGCAAAAAGCCAACATTTTAAAGACAGCAGACTGCAAATATGTATTTATTTTTTAAATAAGGAATCTGAGTTGCCATGCAGTTTAATTACAGTAACAGGTTTTATTTCTGAAGCTGGTTTTGAAGTAAAAATGCTTATGGCTCCACTGCTATAATTATAAAATACCACAAATATTACTTAGGCAACTCATTCTTACTTTTACCATTTTACATCTTTAAAAGTAAATAAAAATTCCCTTAATTTTAAAGTTTGAAGGTATTTATTTTCTTGATGAGCCTACAGAAAATGAGAATTTTCTCTGTACTACAAACTATAGCAGTTACATTTGCAGCAGCCTAATCTATTCAGAATCACAACAAGCTCCCAGGAGGCAAAAGTGCTCCAGCTACCCTAAAAATAGATAAATCACTGTTGACCATCCATAAGCAAAAGTCTGCTCTAATTGCATGAAACACATTACCAATACTTTGAACCTCGAGCATCCTCTCTTGTGCTGCAGCAATACAACACAGCCTCGCTGTCAAACATCAGCAGGCAGAAAATAACTCTCAAATAAATCTCACAGCAACTTTGGAAGAATGTTTAGCTGTGAATAGTAACCCGCTGTGTACTCACCAGTGCTTTGGCATTAGGATTAGCTTTCTTGTCCAAGAGAACCTTGGCAACTTTGTAGTGGCCACAGTGGGCGGCAACATGCAGCGCAGTCAGATAGTCATTAGTGACATCATCCACAGGCACGTTGTGCTGAATCAGGAGCTGAACACAGTTTAGATGATCTCCTTGCGTTGCCATGTGCAATGGAGACAAACCATTCTGCAAACAAAAAGAGCCAGTGCTGATGGGTTACAGGATGCTCAGAGGATTGAAACTCTCATCTTGTCCTTACAGTGTGTGTTATATGAAGGATTTCACAAGCCCGTAGGGAACCCAAAATCAACTAAGCATGTTGAGTGTAACAGTGATGGTTCTTTGTCTGATAAAAGACACATGGTTTGGAGCTTGTCTGGTGAGTTTATAGACAGCTCTACTTCAAAAAGTAGCATAACAACAATGCTATGAAAGGTTAGCTTATTTCAGCTAGCATAGTTCAGGTAAGTTGCCAGAGTTAAGTAAGTTATGTGAAGAACATAACTTACTTAACTCTGAGCATAGTGAGTTAACACCCTAACCAGCATATCTGTTGTTTTATACGCCAGGCAGAAGAGAACAGGGCCAGAGCATCAGCCACTAATCACTACAACTTTCCCTCATCCCTCCCCAGGTGCTATCCTAAATTTGGTTGCACACACAACCTTACACATCTGTGAAGACCATTCTTCAGACATTTTTACAACAGCACGTGCAACTGGGCAAAAAAAATCTGAATGCGAGTACCATGATATGACCTACCAGAAGCTGATAAAATTCTATTTAATCAGGGAAATGCCTGAAACATTCATGTTTGGGTACTAAATCTCCAACACAACTTGCTGCTTGCAACCCTTACAACAGCTAATCAGCAAGCTGCTGCCTGTACTGCTTTACCAGTGTAAAATACACTAAGCACAAGAGAAATAATTCCCATTTGTATTCTCTTTTTACTTAGCCTTTCTGTTGCCAAAATTAGATTCAAGTTCAGGAGTAACATGTAACACTATATAATCTATAAATGACTGACAGTACACTGTTTGCCATAATGTAGAAAATAAAACTCTCTCTCAGATGCAGTGCCCTCATGTGACCACAGTTAGCAAAGGCACAGTTGCAGTGTAAAACTGGAGCTTCCCTCCCCTCCCAAGGCAATATCACAATATCATAACAGTAGTAAAAAACTTTCAAAATAAAGGTGGAAAGACACTGATTTTTATTTATTTTTTTTAAGTGGCATGGTATGCATAGTAGAAGCTTAGTGAAAGAAAACAGGCTAATGCTATCCTAATTTGAATGCAATTTTTTTTCAGTGCTGAAAAGCAGAGATTCTTGGACATGGTTCTATCTTCTGAGTAAGGTCATCTCATAGGCTTCTCACTTGTGATTTATGTTGGCTAGGATGAATCCCTCTCGCATCCCCAAAGGTCACTGCAGCAATTATGTAAGTGAAAGCTAGATACTAGCATTGCAATCTGAAGTATTTTTTACTGTCTTCTGATGTAGTTAAATAGAATTGAATAAAGAAAAATCACATTAAATTCCCACAATCACCAAGCCCTCCTTGGTGAGGGCATTTTAGGTAATAGCAAAAAAAAATCATGAAAGTTTATATGCTGTTCTGTTTTATTGTTAAAAGACTCTCCAGGTAAAAAAATGTCATTCATTCAACAAAAGCCAGTAAACCACTAATATTCTTAGTCTTAGCCAACTACTAGTCTTAGTATAGACTAAGAAATTGGGTAGATGGGACTCCCTCATAGGAAAGACTTGTAAGGAGAAGGTTGAAATTGATGAAAAAGAAGGGAAGAAACAGAGCAGCCACACATCTATTAAGGAAAATCAACAAGATGGTTGACAAAAACCTGCTGTAGATGAGAAAATAGACTTTACACGAAAGAGCAAGAGACAGCACTAGATATTAAAGGCATTAATAAAGACAAAGATAATTGTCTTTTGTTACAACAAAATATATTTGCTCATAATTCTGTTGCAGTAAAATATACACAGTAATCTTAAGCCAGTTAAAATTTCAATGTATTTGTTTTCCCATTTATAACACAAAAACATTATGTGTAACGCTTTTATCCTGTACCACATCCATGTTGTCAGACAATGTTTGTAAAAAGCAATTTGGTACTATGAGACAGAGCTACTATATAATAGTTATATGTTGCTTTTATGCAGATTGTCTAGAAAACATTCAAAGTTGAAGTTTAACAGGACTGAAAGAGATCAGTGGTAGATCAAATAGAGTATCAAATGACTGAGTGGGCAAAAAAACAGTAAATAAAGAAAATGGAAACTGACACACATATGAGATAGCATATCTCACAAATAGCAAATCTGGGCACACTCAGGGCTACAATTCAGGTTCTTTTTGCTCTTGGAAACTCAGGATAAACTAGTAGGTCTCTATCTCCTCTGAAAATAAGCCTAAGCTTATTCCAGTGTGAAAAAGGACCTTCACTATCCTAAACAATCTCTTAACAGGAAATAGCTATCAAACTGCAGTCTAGTTATTCTTAAATAATTTCATTTAATAGGAGAAAACTTTGAGATGTTCCAATTCTTTCAAAGATGTGTTCTATTTCAGATAATGTATGGTTTAATTTTAAAAGAATGGAATTATGTATTTTACAAGATCACTGTACCACAGTTTAGTGCCAAATGAATGGCTTCATTAGTGTCACTCAAAGGTACCTCCTGTTCCTAGATTACCTTCTGAAAACAGAAGAATTTACACATCAGAGAGAAAGTCATGAAGTTCTGCACTTTCTTCTGCTCATTTTTAACACAT
The DNA here is from genome assembly GCA_013399175.1 of Odontophorus gujanensis. NCBI lineage: Eukaryota > Metazoa > Chordata > Aves > Galliformes > Odontophoridae > Odontophorus > Odontophorus gujanensis. The sequence continues at coordinate 533,321 of VXAB01013197.1, forward strand.
AACATAGTTTTCCTTTCTCCATGAGGAGCTCTCATTTTGCTGGAGGTGTTCAAACAAGCCTCTGCAGCCCAGTGTCCAAAGTGTGCTCTCCAGGCTTGTGTTATTCCAAATGCACCAACCTATGCTCTCACCTGTCTGATTTCAGCTAATGAACTTTGGGCCAGACAGTGACCTTCCATGAATCTCCTCAGAGGAAGAACAAATTCAAAACCTACAGGCCCTGAACGGCAGGATAAGCTTCAGGATTACACCTGGCAGTGTGAAATCCATATGGCAAAGAAACATAGAAGAGAAGAACTCATTTAAGACAATGAAAACCAAAGCAATGGATTTTATATTTCTTCCTTCAAGTAATTAACTGAGCTACCAGAGAGCATGGAAGATGCTAACTGCCTGGAGTACAAGCTGTAGACTCAGTGTGGCACAAACAAGGAAATATGCCCTGGAAAGCCTCTTGCTGCCTCCTGCTTGAGGAGGTTCCAAGTCTGGGTTCCTGGAGTCCATGGAAACTCAATGTGCAGAGGATGGGTGGATCCTGTCTGTCAGATTACCCATGACAGCACTTGCCAGTGACTCACTGAGCAGAAGAAAGCTGGTGTCAGCCTCCCCAAACAAAAGCTAAATATAGTCCAGTGAAGGAAAAAAAGAAAAAAAGGAGGAGGAGAAAAGCAGAATACAGAAGGGCACTGAGACAGAATAGGGCAGGATGACAGAAGAGAGAAGAAATAACAGAAGAAAACATGACATGTTGCTTATAGACTGGGAGAAAATAAGGTGGAGGAAGGTATCTTGGGAAAGAACATCAAAAAACAACAAAATTCAACTGCCAGTCCTTGAATGGGAAAGTCATGAAACGTGTTGCTCTACAAACAAGACTACTGTGCTGAGATTTAAAACCATCAAGAGCTACAGCACAAACCACCAGAAGAATTCTTGCAAGCTTGTGCTTTAAATCCCAACCCTTGGGTCTAAAGCAATCTGCACATTCTAGTGCAGGTGATGAGAAATTCCCATGAAGAACTTTGCTTAATAAGCTGTAGGGAGAAAAAGTGAAGAAACTGGTAGTCAGTCCAATTCCTAATGAAACACAAGCTGTAACCTTTGTAGATGTTACTCCATTTATATCTTTTATCTCTTTTCTAGCCTTAGGGAAATCTAATGCAAGCTGAAAACATATTGTAACCACCATGCATTTGTTCCATGATACAGACATTTTCTAGCTACTGTTACTCTAAGCAGTGGGGTTACCATACATGTTTTTTTTTTTGGTTGTCACAGAAACCTTTTCTTGTGCATCTTGATTTAACATATTTTAGATATGCAGACAAGTGCTACATATGGTATCCACTTTGGAGAGCTCCCACACAGGTACTTTAAATAGCGGTGAAACAGGGAAGTTATTATCAAGCCCTTAAATACAGTATCATGCAGAATTACATTTTCAAGAAAGTACAAGGACTATCCCAGCAGAAAATAGCACAGTATCAGTTACCTTTGTTTTGGAAAGAATAGGAGCACCACGATCCAGCAGCATTTCTACAACTTGTTCATGGCCGCTTCTTGCTCCACAGTGGAGGGGGGTCAACCCATCCTGGGGGACACAAGCATTATCATCTTTTCAATTCAGACTTTTTTTTTTCACTTCAAAATAAAACAACAACAAAAAAAAAAAAAAAAAAAAAAAAAAAAAAACAAAAAAAAACACCCAAAACTTCAATGCCTAAAGAAACTATTTTCTGCAGGATGCTGATCCTGTGCATCTGAAGAGTGGAACCCATTTATTTTAAAGGACAGAGTACATTTTGGTTCCATTTTTAAAATACGTAGATAGTTATGCCAAATTGGCACTTGTACAATGGGCTCTTCCACTTTACATGCATTAAAGAAAAAGATAAGACTGTACATCAGGTACTTTTTGATTGCATGCCTTTAAGAAAACTAGGTCAGTCAGTATGCATCAAAACAAATGGATATTACTTATGTCTGAGGAGGAAAAAAAAAAATCTTTCTTATTGAGTTTGATTTTATCACATTGATTTTGACAGGTGTGGTAAAAGTATGCTGGATTAATTCCTGTTTCCTGTAGCGTAAACCATAATCGTGCAACTTCCAGCTGAATGTCCAGCCTAGGGTCACAGTCTACTCTCAGTACCTCTTTCAGAAGAGTTTGCTTAATAATTTTTCACCATGCTAGAAATACACTCCCCAGTTAAGATGAAGACACTTATTTTTAACATTAACAGAGTTATTCCAAATTAATGCCTATTCTTTGTCTTGTATCCTGTTTACAATGCTCAAGTACTCCCTTTTACATAATGGGTGCTATGATGAAAGGCAGCCCACATGGCTTGAGTAACTGTGAGTAAAATCGCATGGAGTTTTTTGACACCATATGTCATAATGGTTACTGCAAACAGTAAAATCGTGGTTTGAGAAAAATTAGGAAGAAAAAAATATGTTTTTTGAATTAGTAAAAACAAATCTTCCATTGGTTACAAGCAAATCAAATATGCAGGAGATACTGTTATACAGTAACTACATTGCATTTTCACCAAAGAAGTCAGAGAAGTACTTATAACTAGCAAGAAAGACTTAAACTAATAAGGAAGCAAGGAAAGCATTTACTAATTTTTCAAGCACAGATCATTAAGGATGGGGCCTTTCTCCAGTGTTTTCCAGCACTCTTAAAAACACTTTATATTGCCTAAAATATATCACAACATTTTTACACAAAGGATTATCTTACTTCTTATCACATATCCTGTGCTTGTTAATTTACTCACATGCTGTATGGTTTAAAATACTTCTAATTACCTTCCTATATATATATTTCTGATATATATAAAAATGCTAGATTATCTGTTTAAGACTAATTAAGTATAGAGGGCAGCTGGGTGGATGGAGGTACTGATTTTGAGAGTGTTACGCTCTCCGGCTTCTACTTTTTGACCTCTCCTAAGAAGGTTTTGAAATCTAGCAGCCAGAAGTAGCTGTGATTTAATTTTTCTGCTCTTCTCATTTAAACCTCTTGTGGCTCTGTGTGCATACTTTCTTCCACTTAATTTAAGACATAGGATTCTGATGCAGGTGAAGGAAAGATTTTTGGATAAGACTTAACTTAAATATGGTTCAGGAGCTATTTATTCATGCAAAATGAATACTGTTCAGCTCACTTCTCAGATTATACCAAGATCACTGAGAATAAGATATATTTGCTCATCTCCATAAGCTAGAACAGACTTCTCTGAACTACCCCAGTGCTCCCCAGGGCACAGAGCCACAACAGCGTGGTGGTGCTGGGCCCCTGGCTCCTTTCTGCAGCTGACAAGGCTCCTGAGGCAGAGGAGATGGCAAGCAGTCCTGCTTCGCCAGCCACACAGCAGTCCCACAGCAGATATATCAACATAACGTCACAACACAACGTAGGTGCTTGTATCTGAAGCTGTTTTTAAGAGATTGTCAGGGCTCCCACCAGAAAAGGCAAGTATGCTTCAAGACAGTTCACTTGGCTGCAAAGGGTTTTTGGTACTCCGAAAACGAACCAACTATTCACCCAGCATAGTGGATTGTTACGTAGTCCTAAAAGGAAGTAAACCTATTCAATCTGAAACACAGGTCACAAAAAGATGTACAACGTGCAACATTTACGTATTTATATAAGTATAAAATCTGAGATTAGAACAGACTGCTCTGAAGGCAGCAAGACTTCACTGATTTTGTCAGGAGATTTTCTAGTTGCTCACTTACTGTTGATACAGGTTGCACTATGTGAAACATAAAATGCATCACACATGTTAAGAAACCATCTTTCCTTAATATGATAGTCTGCAACAGCTCAGAAAAACCATTACAAACGATTATGACAATAATCTGCAGATTAAAGACTCTCTAAGTATATGCTGACATAACAAATCATATCATCTGTATTATCTATTCCTCCAGAGAGCCCAAGAGCATCTCCAGCAAAAGCCAGGAGGACTATAGGAGAGATTCTGCTCAGACAAAGGCTTCCTTCCCATAAACACTGCACAAATTACTGCAGTCTCCAGGGTTTATCAGCCCTTTTCCAGCTTGGTGAGTCTCTGAGCAGGTGATTCTGCACAGCATGGTCCCTCCACACCTGAAATCACACAAATTCTTCGTTTCATCAGTGCTACTGCAAAGAGTCACCAGTGCAGCAGGCTAACAAATGAGCTTTGCTCTGCTTACATATGCAAAATACACTTACACTGCCAAGTCAGTGCTATTCTTCTCATTATTTTCAATCTTAAAGCATGGGGCTTTTCTGGAGGAGCTTATATATGATCTGATGCATCTTAGAAGAGTATATCCCACATGTTCTCCTACAGATATGAGTGCTAGCCAGTTGTTTAGCTGTAAAATCAGTCTAAATGAAGATTACAGACTTACTGTTAATCTAAGCTAAATTGCACTCAGTGTCTGCTTCAGACAAATTCACTTTGGCATATGCAGTACTAGGCAGCCAAAGAAAATCAAGCTAATTTGATCAGCTTCCCTAATTATACTATTTTTAAAGTCTTTTCTGGAAGATAGAGAAAAAATAATTAGGGCAACATTCAGGAAACACATTACATCAGGCACTAACAGGTCTTTGCTTGAAAGTTGAAGACCAGAGTGAAAAAAGCTGTCCAGGGCAGGCTAAAGTGGGACATAATTAGTGCTTTGCATGGTTAGTTTTCAAGGAGTACACTAAAGAATTCACTATAAAACCCCAAGTACCAGCTGCTAGACATCACACACACACAAAAAGGACAGATGGAAGAGAAGCAACTGGTTAAAATAAACAAGACAAAGCGTGAACTAAAAAAAAAAAGATGGCTGAATCGCAAAATGGATGTAAGATCATTTTTGGAAGTAATCTCATGCTCATGCATTATCTGAACTCTTAACTGCAGTTCAACGGTGCACAACAAAGTTTATGGTGCTCATCAAATCCTATTCCTAATGAATATAGTGAAACCTGGAGGCTGTGGATGTCTTTTCCAATAATTTTAACAGGATAAGGATTTAGTCCTTCACATTAACCTTTTGTGCAGTACCTCAGCACTGCAGTCTCCAAGACCATCTGCCAGCAGAAAACACAAGTGCTCAGAGAAATGGCTAAGGAAAATAATTCATTACCCGAACTTAATTTAATGCTCAGGAAAGACTTCATGTGAATTTATCTATGAAGAAAAATAAAAAAAACACACTACATCGAGAACATTTTCAGCACCATTTCCAGAGAACGGACTGTGGGCACATCACAGAATGACAGCTGAACAGCTAAATTTGTCCCAGCTAAGAGAAACAAATCCCAGCCTTGTTGATGTTTGTTCAGCAACAGAGGACAGTACCTTCTGCATACTCCTGTAAAGGTCAATTACAGACCAGATAAACAAGAAACAAAGGGCTAGGAATCCCTGCCTCCGAGCAAGGGAAACAAGCAGTTTTCAAGTACTGGTGTCCTTTCATATGGGTACAGAAACTTTGTAGTTCACCTTAAAGGAGGCATTTTGTGCTCCACAAGCAACATTTGCATTAAATAGTATGGTACCCAAGAAAGAGATGGTGGAAGCAAAAAAGAAAAAAAAAAGCTACAGAATTCTGCTTCATATTTATAAACAGATACAAATTAATAAGCCTCGCTTATTTTCATGTGTAAATCCCATTCCTTTGGCAAGTTGCATGCTCTTTCTGCACATGCCCCTACCCCTCACAGAGCACTTTGAGGCTGGGCTCAGACTGAGCATCCCACTGATGGACGTGATTTGACAGTTAGAGAACACACTCTTGGCAGCTTCTTGCCTTTCAATATGTATAGTAGTGGTCATACTGTTGTAAAGGGACATGACTGAAGCTTTTATCCCCCTGTACTTTTGTAAGATCGTTTTAAACCTGAGACATTAAAAAAAGAAAGGAGGGCACTTAAGAAAAAAAAGCGGTATGTCTGCAAAACTAACAGACCTCAACTGTTTCATCTTGGGAAAAAGCATTGGGTGAGGTAGGAATAGCAAGAGAACTTGAACAGGAACATGTAGCATAATGGCTCACAGCAATTAATCTTAAGTATTGAGCAATTCATGCAGTCTTTGCTGAAATAGAGTTCTTTCCAACTCCAGTATCACGTTATTCTCAGTCTTCTGCTTCCCATAACGATTTATATATCCTTTCTGATTTACTCCAATGACACTCTTCCCTTTTCAAATCTCCTCTATAGAGCCCCTTGCTGCCCAGACCAGGGGCTGGTAAACCCTTGCCAGGATGAGTCAGTGCTGCTGGGAGCAAAGCTTCCACTCCATCACTAACTAGCAGAAAATGATACCGTTGGTGATGCCAGAGAAGTGCAACATACATATGGCACAACCAGGAGAAGTGACGCAAATCCTTTTTGATATATGGGAGAAGGGGTATTAGGAGAATTCTCTAGGTGAAAGCAGAAAAACAAAGGAACAAAAACAGAACAAAATAACAACAAAACCCACAAAACCACAAAATCTTCCTGAACTGCTCTCTTCTCTCACTGTTAAGCTCTGCCAGACTCTGGAGCTGTTAATGCTTCTGTCCTCTTCCTGGATCCTGTTTCTATCACAGCCCATATTTTTAGTTACATAAATTATCCCAATGTCTGACCCTGGGGTCTGTGACAGAAAATGAAACACATCACGTTTTTGTAACTACGGGAAAAGAACAAGTCAGACTTCAACTATTTGAAGTAGTGGTCCCCAACTTTTTGGCTGCAATGGGACACACGAATGCTTGTAGAAAGGAAACAAAAAATCCCTTCCCATGTTCCCAAATGCACATTAGTCACATCATCAAAACAGAGTCCTCCCCTACACAGGGTATGCACACTCGCCCTCTAAGCCCAACAGCCTCAGTGTGGTAGGTAGGAGGCTGGTATTTCAGTCCAGAAGAAATCACAGAACAGTGGAATGGCTGATGCTGGAAGTGTTTGAAATATGCCTCAAGTCTAACTGCTTTTTTAAAAAAGGGAGGACAAGAGAGAAAGAGAGAAGGAGGTTACTCAGAAAGAATGGTCACATTCCCACACACAAAACAAAGCCAGGAGCCAATAGTACCCTGGGGGGGGCAAAGTGCTTCTAAGAGGTTCTCAATGCCTTCTTCACATCTATCTTTAATAGACAGAGCAGTTATCCTCAGGGTACTTTTTGCCCTGACCTGGAAGTCTGGGACGGAGTGCATAATGCACCCCCTGTGATCCAAGCAGAGACAGTCAGAGACCTGCTTCTCCATCTGAACTGCCACAAGTCCATGGGACCAGATGGGATCCACCCAAGGGTGCTGAGGGAGCTGGCAGAGGTGATTGCCAAGCCGCTTTCTACCATCTATCAGCATTCCTGGTTATCTGGAGAGGTCCCACAAGATTGGAGGCTGGCTGATGTGACTCCCATCTACAAGAAAGGCCGTAAGGAAGATCCGGGGAACTACAGGCCTGTCAGCCTGACCTCAGTGTCAGGGAAAGTTATGGAGCAGATGATCTTGAGGGAGATCACACGGCACGTGCACGGCAACCAGGGGATCAGACCCAGTCAGCACGGGTTCACAAAGGGCAGGTCGTGCTTGTCCAACCTCATCTCCTTCTATGACTGGGTGACCAGACTGGTAGATGAGGGAAAGGCTGTTGATGTAGTCTACCTGGACTTCAGCAAGGCCTTTGACACGGTCTCCCACAGTATTCTCCTGGGGAAACTGGCAGCCCGTGGTGTGGACAGGTTCACTCTCCTCTGGGTGGGGAACTGGCTAGAGGGCCGTGCCCAGCGGGTAGTGGTTAATGGAGTTAAGTCCAGCTGGCGTCCTGTTACGAGTGGTGTCCCCCAGGGGTCGGTATTGGGGCCCATCTTGTTTAATATCTTTATTGATGACCTAGATGAGGGGATTGAGTGTACCCTCAGTAAGTTTGCAGATGACACCAAGCTGGGAGGATGTGTTGATCTGCCAGAGGGTAGGGAGGCCCTTCAGAGGGATTTGGATAGGCTGAATAGCTGGGCTGAGATCAATGGGATGAGGTTCAATAAGGCCAAGTGCCGGGTCCTGCACTTTGGCCACAATAACCCCATGCAATGCTATAGGCTTGGGGCAGAGTGGCTTGAAGACTGCATAGAGGAAAAGGACCTGGGGGTGTTGGTTGATGCTCGGCTTAACATGAGCCGGCAGTGTGCCCAGGTGGCCAAGAAGGCCAACGGCATCCTGGCCTGTATTAGAAATAGTGTAGCCAGCAGGAGCAGGGAGGTGATCATCCCCCTGTACTCAGCTCTGGTGCGGCCGCACCTCGAGTACTGTGTTCAGTTTTGGGCCCCTCACTACAAGAAAGACATTGAGGCCCTGGAGCGTGTTCAGAGAAGGGCAACAAAACTGGTGAGGGGTCTGGAGCACAAGTCTTATGAGGAGCGGCCGAGGGAGCTGGGATTGTTTAGTCTGGAGAAAAGGAGGCTCAGAGGGGACCTTATTGCACTCTACCACTTCCTGAAGGGGGATTGTGGTGCAGAGGGGGTCAGCCTCTTCTCCCAGATTACTAGTGACAGGACGAGAGGAAATGGCCACAAGTTGTGCCAAGGAAGATTTAGATTAGATTTGAGGAGAAACTTTTTCTCTGAAAGAGTGGTCAGGCACTGGAATGGCCTGCCTAGGGAGGTGGTTGAGGCACCATCCCTAGCGCTGTTCAAGAAGCGTTTAGATGAGGTGCTAAGGGATTTGATTTAGTAGTTTAGTGGGTAGGGATGGTGATAGGAGGATGGTTGGACTAGATGATCTTGTAGGTCCTTTCCAACCTAATGCATCTATGAATCTATGAATCTATGAAACTATCACAGCAGAAAAATCAAGGGTGAGACACAGAGCCCGCAGCACAGAAAAAAAAGTCCAATTTTGATCAAGTACTACCAATGCTTTCATTTTGATATATTTTCCTTTGCTTTCTACCTTTGTAACATGAAAAGAAAAAACAACACTTGCCATAGACATGGGGTACTGTGTCCTGACAAAAGAATGGATCTGTATGGCAGTCTGTAGACTCCAATTCCATACAAGCTACTTCATCGCACTGTGCATAGGACCTAAGATTTTATGCAGGCTGTTCTTTAAACCCTCTCGAGATACTTTTTCTCTCTTAATGTCAAGAGCAAAAACCACCCACTGTCTACAAGTTATCCCTTCCACACTCCCCAGTTATAAAAAACAGATGCATTTTACAAAGAAATCACGAATTGCTTCTAAAGGTAAAACAGAAAAACAACTGAAAAAAGCGTGTGAATAGAGGGAAGAGAAAAGGATTTGACCCAGTTTCTGAATTTGTCACAAAAAGAAAAAATTAGAACGCGTCTCGACAAATACTGCAGGAAATCTCAGAGACTGTAGGAACACTAGAAAACCAAACAGAAATCTGATCATGCAGTAGTTAAGTGCAAGAAACATATTCTTAGGTTGTATGCTTGATTTGTTCAAGATATTTTTTCTAATGGAAATGACAGGGGTTAACGAAAAATTAAAGACAGATAAATGACAAGCTAATATTTCAGGGAAATTGTTCCAAAGCTACAGTGACAGCTCCATGAAGATTGCCCCACATGGAAAGGATTGTGTTGCAAAGACTGCTGTGACAGCCCAAAGCACTAGTTCCAGGGTTTACTTCCAAAACCCTGAACCTCTCCTTTTCTTTTGTCCACTGTGTAAATAAAACAGTTCTAGAATGGTTTGATTGGGTTTTACCAACTATTAGATATAACCGTCTGCATTGACCTTCTAGGACACTCAGCAACTCAAGTCAGGCACCATCTGGATGGAAACCATCACTACTGGCACATTTACTCACAAACCCAAGCTGGCAGTTAAGCACCAAGTCAGGCAGAAGCTGAGCTGTCACACAGCCCTGCAAGAGGCAGTGAGATTCACCAGCAGTGGTACACTCTGTAACACTGCGCTGTGGATGAAGAAAGGCAAACACTTTTCATACTCAAATTCTGAAATATGTGAATTGAATTCCCAAGATTTAGTATTTCCCTGTATAGCTGTTTCTACCCCAACTAGGTCAAAACATCATCTAACTTAGTTCTTCGACAACACAGAAAATAGCTTGTTCTAAGCTTTGCCATGCAGGTGTTTCACATAGTTTTAAGAGACATAAATTGTTAGCATCCTACTGCAATAATTTTATAAGGAAGAAATGCAGTACAGTTATCCTAGCCTGCCAGGAAGACGGATGATTTAAGTTGTACAACAGCTTTCAGGTCAAAAGCAAGAACTCCATACAGTCACTCACAGTGCTCGTGCTGAAGCTTACCCTTGTTTTGGCATCAATTTTAGCTCCTCTATCAAGTAGGAGTTTGACCATATTTGCATTTCCCCTCTTCGATGCAACATGTAATGGTGTGATATCATTCTGTGGAAGAAAACAAAACATGAAAATAAATCTGCATGTCTTTCAGAAATCCTACAGTCAGTTTGCTCACAGAATTAATCATGCCAACTTTGCTGAAGGGTAACTTGGCTTTGTTTATCTAGCAGTATGAAAGCAAGGGAAAGCTGAGCTTCTCCACACATGTGAAATACTGGCCTGGCAGCACCTTTCATATTATAGAGACAAACATTCCAGCTGTGGTTGGAATTATAACAAGACATTGCGGTTGTGCCTCATTTCTCAGTTTGTGTACGAGAGCTAAATATCAGTTTTACTTTTTAAACCCTAGATATTTACTCCAGCTACATTTGTTTCTGAACACCTAACAATAGGAATTAATAGTCAGTCAGGAGCTATGACGCATATTAAAAAAAAAACAGCTTTTGGTTTGGAGGTCTCACTCATAAACAAGACACCAATGTCTTTCATTTCTGTTGGCAAATTCTGAGAGCCTCTTAAGCAGTTTCATGTCACAGTTCCATCTCTCCATCTACCTGACCTAATACTTTTCTTCCAAAAGGCTCATGTGTGCTTCCCCAGCAATGCCCCACAAGACGGCAGTGCGTCGCTGAGCTGCACATTGAGGGCAGTTACGTAACGCTGCGTGTGTGCACAAACATGCTTTTTAACAAGATGTAGCTAGGACATTTCTTCACGCTCTGGTGAATCCTTTATTTTTTGGTGTATGAAGGATGCATCCTGGATATATCTCATCATATGGAGCTAAGTGGAGATACAAGAACTTAAATAGAGCATGCAGCTACAGTACGGAGACAAACAGAATTTTAAAGAACAAGTTTCAGTTTCCGTGCGTTCAGGGGGAGCCCAAACAGCTGGCTGTGTGAAGCTGGCTTCCCCCTGACTGAGCAGAAAGCAGTGAATTTTAGCAAGCATGTGTCCTCTGGCTGACTGAATTGGAAAGGTACCCATCACCTTGACTTGCTGGAGAGCTGTACGAATGTCTTACCTGGCCAACAGAGCGTTAAACAGCACTTCCTCAAAACTGCAGGTGAGTGGAATGAGAGAAAGCCAATACCAGAAAAAATCTCACAGATGTGACAAATTGACTCACAGCTTAATAATGATGCTGAGTACTTAACCCAATATGCTCTATCTTCATTTACATGCTATTTCCCTATGAAGCTAACCCACAGCCACTAGACAGTATGAATTAGTATTACTGCAGAGGTAAAGTACACTTCAGCAAGAGGAAATGACAGAGCTGCTTTCTCAGGTACAAATCACTAGGGCATTTAAGCTACTATTCCAGAGTAGCTTCTGATTTCTTAAAGAAGAGAAATAAAATGAAGAGACACTTCAAACATTAAACAAGAAGTATGCTGTGCTTAACCTTCTCATGGATGTAAATCTCAGATTGTATAACATGCAATTTGTGAGTTGGTTTTGAAAAAATGATTGATTCTATCTGACTGGGAGTTGAATTCAGATATAACATGGGGTCACTATATTACTGTATCAGCCACAGAAGGGGCAGAAAAAAGAGAAGACAATTATGTTGAGATACTTCCTATTTTTCCCCTCTTCCCAGGAGGAAAGATGTTATCAAGGTCAAAGGGAAAAGACAACAAATTATACTTTCCCAATAAAAAACAGCAGAGGAAATAACTCTCATATCTTCAAGTCAATGGTACTGCAGGTGATTTAGAGTGAGGACCATAAAACCATAACAAGGATCAGTTTTTTCTGCTTGCTGGAGTTGATGGACAAAGAGGTTAACTCAGCCTAATAGATCTCAATACCCTGTTAATATGGCAAAATAATTTCTGCAAGTAATTTGCTATATTAAGACTAGAAGAAATGTCTTTTCTAAGCATCATCAAAGAAATAGAAGAAGGTAAAGGAACACTACTAAAGGCAGGACTAACAGATTAAAAATGTGGCTCTCATTCATCTGACACCAAACTAAATCAAATTAGTGTGGCACAGGGGAGGACAGCCACACAAGAACATTCAGTTTGCCCTAATTCTTCACCAGTCCAAACTTTTAAATCTTCTACTGCCTTAAATGAAGGACAGTTGATTCTAGAGTGAATGGATGAGCACTGGCAGATAAGCAGCTCAACTCCAAAAGGGACCATTTCCACTCGGGAGTTCACGTTTAGGTCACACTGTTGGATTACAACAGAAGGGAAAAATAATATTCATTTTCATGGTTAAATCTAAAATCTTGAAATCCTGAGTTACGTTTGATTTTAAAGAGGCTGTAGGTTCCCATTAGAAAGAGACAGATACATAAAGGATGTATTCACTTTAGTCACAGTTTGTTAGGAAAAGCAAATACACACAGCTACTGGGAAATAATGATATGAACAGGAGTCAAGGAAATTGAACACTACATGCCCAGTGAAATGCCTGTCCTTAAGAACAAACTCACTTCCTTTTTGCTGGAAAAAGAAAGCTGCAGAAGCAGCATTTAATCTCTCTCTAGGGTTGGTTGTTTTTTTTTTTCTTTCCCCACACTCTATTAACCTACTCAAACAGATCATAAAAGGAATTAAGAGATAAAGGAGAAGCAGCATTTTCGGCTCTGTTCAGCCTTATCAGTTGTAGAAAATATTATGAGGAAAACAACAGAAAAAAAGAGATGGACCAGTTCTCCATTCGGAATTTATTTTTTGCATTTAGCTAATTTGAGCTTTTACTGGTAGTAAACAATATGAAGTAGTAATTGTCAAGAGTCCTGAGCCCTGCACAGATGAAGCATTATGTGAATGTCTGTACAACTGCCTGCTGAAGTTTAGGGCAAGCAACTTGTCTCTGGTCGATGCTGGGCTTAGCTGAGGCTTAAAGAGTCACACCTAGGTGCCCCATCCCACCTTTCAGCACACACCTATGACAACGAATAACATCGACTGAGATGAGAACAAACCTCAGACATCATCATTAATGTTTCTGATAAAAAAAAAAGGAAAGCAAGTAATTCAAACCCCAGTTGTTTGTACTTGTCACAAGAAAACAGATTAAACAAAAAAGTTTTATAACATGCACAGCTTGGGTACAGGTTATTAACACTAAAACTGTGGTATCAGCAAACAATAGTCACCACATGTAAGGTACTGAATTCTTCAGTAAATCAACGGCATCTGCTGTCTTTTCAGTCTATTTTTATCTGTTTGATCTTCTATAAATTTCTCTCTTTGTTCTCAAGAAAGAATAATAAATCAGGAAACTTTTGAAGATATTTTCCTGCAATAAAAAAGCTAAAAACTCTTTAAGAAGTTGCCATGAAAAGATGCTGCTCAGATCTAGAAGTCTATCAGAGCACTCCATGCTCTCACTGCTGAAATATCAAATTCTGCTGGATAATGTCTCATGAAGATCCCTTGCCAGTGAGATTTCCTGCCATCCAAATTGAGGGTTAAAAAAATTCTGCAAGGAATATAATGTATAACTTGTGAGAATAACAGCCTAAAACTATATAATAAATGCCCACAGCTTTATGAACAAACAACACAGTCTTTCCCCAAACAAGCGATGTCTTGAGCACCTCCAGCAAAGACAGAAGTGGGAACTGGTCCTCTGCAGTCCTGCAAGGGCTGACAGTCCAAGCAGCAGGTTGGTTGCTTGGTCGGGCTGAAGGATATGCAGTACTCCCACACTGAAGCTATTGCCAGAGGCAGACCACATGGGGACTGTGAAGACCCACTGCCAGAATCTCAAGGACTTGGTATTTCTCCTTGCTACCAGCATGAGTGTTCACCTCCATCCTCTGAGCTCTCATCTCAGGCTCTTAGTGGAGTAGTTTTAATCACAAAACCTCCACTTTTATTTATCTTACCAAAATGTTCAGATGAATCTGGAATTGAATAAAATTGTCCTTCTCTGTTCCTACCTGAGAGCTGACTCAGAACTGACCAAGAATGAGTAAAACAGAGGTTGAAAGCAGACAGACTGCTCAACTGTAAAGTCTAGAAAAATCTCTCCATCATTAGGTGCTCCCTTAAGAAAAAAAGCATGACATTGATTGTCGTATACTAGAATTGCAGTCAACGACTGCATAGATATTACCCATATTACCAGTTTGTGGAGGAAGCAGAAGATTGTGCTGACTGTTATAGGCAACCATGCAGCTACAAGTGTTTTACGTGAGGACAGTCAGTATTTTCTCCTATCATTTTCTACAATTCAAATGCAGAGCTACAACTGAGTAGAAGTTCTGCAGAGAAAAGTTTTCTAGTTTAGCAGCTGTTACTGGGATCACTGAAGCTCACATGAGACTTTCAGAAATAAACAATATTACAGGTGGGAGCATACAGTCTTCTCAGGAAAACTTATTACAGTGTAAAGAATTAGCTTCTTTCTCCTCCATTGTTTAAGTAAATCTTAGGTGATGCTAATTATTGTATACTCATATTAACTTTTTTTCTTCAGGCTTAAGATGCATTAAATGAAACCTAAAAGAGAAGAAGGAATAATATAGCAAGGAACCGTTATGGCAGACTACCACTAGGGAAATAACAAAAAATGTTCTTCTTTTATGTTACTGTCACTTACATCCTGCCTGCTTTTTTTGATGGACTAATGGTGTTCCACCCCTCAGCCTCAGGGTCATCATTAATGCATGCTGGCCTCACACCACCCTCTCAAGATTACCAAATCCTTTCTCAGCCTTCCAGTAAGCAAACTTCCTGCAGGCAAAGCCCACTCCCAGTGGAACTCTCTAGAAGAGGAGTGCCATGAAGGTGGAAAGCTGTTTGAAGGGCTGGATGCAGTTGTGCAGCACAGCTACCATCTCTCATTTACTTTGGTAAGAATGATTTGGGCAGAGGTCACTGTTATGCAGAGGATTTTCTTGTTACCTGAATCTTCTTGAATTGCTCAAATATGGGGTAGATGTGAGGGTCACAGAAGTTTCTTTCAGTCATTGCTCTGGAAGGTGTAGAGAATTTTTTATTCTTTTCTAACCCCTGTTCTCCCTCAGAGATAAGTAGAACTTCAGAGGCATTTCCTTCCCTGGGCTAGATGGGTATTTCTACTGGAAAATAAGGAGAGTCAAAAGAATGATACCTGAAGACTCTGTGAACCTCTCAAATATATATTTTCCCAAATTTTTATTTCAAAAAAAATTCTGTTGATTCCAAGCACCTTTCCCACCTCCCTAATCTGCACTGCAGCCATGGAGAAACTGTGCCTTGTGCTGACTAAGCACAGGGCAATCTGGTTACACATCTCCATTGCCAGCCCTCCCTGCATGCTGCCCCTGAGACAGCCTAACAAAGCCTGAATGGGAAGAGCAGGAACTCTGTTGAGATGGGATTGATAGCAAAAGAGTTTTCTTGCACAGGATACTGTCGGTATAACCAGAATTGCTAACAAAAATGGTTTCTCATTCCATCCAGTGGCTGTAATTTGCTTCTAGAATGTATCTGTGTACACATTTCCAAGTCCTAGTACCAAAAAGCAAAGCACAAACTGGAAGGGAGCAGT
The DNA here is from genome assembly GCA_013399175.1 of Odontophorus gujanensis. NCBI lineage: Eukaryota > Metazoa > Chordata > Aves > Galliformes > Odontophoridae > Odontophorus > Odontophorus gujanensis. The sequence continues at coordinate 549,186 of VXAB01013197.1, forward strand.
AGAGAAAGAGAATGAAAACCCACTGTGACCTGCCCTTTATTTTCAGCACCTCACCTGCCCTCAGGCTGAAGATGACCTGATTCCTAGTAAGAGTGAAGAAGAACCTGCAACAGGATTCAGCATCAGAAGCAGCAGCTAAGGTGGGAACAAAGCAGTTTTCCCCATGCATTTACTCACTGTACACCACAAAAACGGATTTCCACAAGGAAAACCTGGAACAGGAGAGTGTTTGGCAGGCAATATAATTGATCACTAGACTGGTAGTTCCAGAACATGGAAAGTAGAGACTAAAACTATCAAAACACAGAGCAACACTGGGTACAGTTTTATTCAAAGTTACAGGAGGCTGATGAACAATATTTGCTCATTAGAGAATGGTGTTAGGTATTTTTGCAGACCCTTCAGAGTCCAGTTAATGATTGTACTCGCACATAAACCTCGCTAAGGAAACTCATCTCACCCTTGGTTAACCCTTTCTTCCCTTCCTCCACTCCTACAGCCTGTATGTGATTATTTCACAGCTAAGCAAGAGAAAACATTGATACGATAAAGAGAACTCCTTAGCTTTGAAGGGTTTCAGAGAAGCACAGCCATTCACATAAAAGTTTCTTATAGAGACCAGCAACTGTAACATGCTTGCAAATCTGAGCCCAAGAAGTCAAGTGGTTTAGAAAGAATATTTTTCCCTCGTTACAAAATGGCAAAGACCAACACAAAACAGAAGTGAAATGGTTTGAACTGAGATTGTGAAAAACCTTGGAGCTGCCTTCCCTAGAAATAGGTAGAATCAGGGGCACCACAGAGGTGATTTACTGAAGTAATTTCTGTCCATGCTGCAGGGAACTTTCTACCTTGTTCCCTGCACGTTCCTTCCCTATGCCATGTTGTAGCAAGGCCGGAGAAGAACATATACATTCAGAAAAGCAAATGCACTTCAGTGGAAGAGATGTCACTAAATCTCTAGCTGCATTGGAAGAGTGCAAACCAAAAGGAGGCATCCATCCAATCCTCCCAGCCTTCAAGCTCTCCAACATACACAGGCAGCAGGCACAGTAATATCTGTAAGAGCTCCTGGACCTATGCCTATTTTTCTTAAGAGCAATGAAAGAAGGGAACAAGGGACTGAGCGTATGACAGCCAAGAAGCAGGCAGGTGTACACTGGCAGGGGTGAGGAGAGCAGCTGCTACTGCAGAACACTGGGGACATCATTTATTTACACTACAGTCCTCCTGCTCACCTCCTGTCCACACACCAGGAGCCATTATCAAGCACACATCTTCCCCTGCCTTCATTGCTAGAATCCTTTTTTTTTCTTTTGTTTTCTCTTGGAAATCCACTGAAAACTCTGCACCTTTGTCTCCAGTCTGCCTTCCTGCTCCTTATATCATTTCACCAGCTCCTCTTTTCACCAGACTTGCCCTCAAAGCTCAGAGTTCTGCCTTCATCCCTCCTGTCCCTCCACTTTACCTTCACCTATCCTCACATTCAGCAGAAGCTGGATCCTGCCCTCACACATTAGTTTTTGTGTTGCCTCCTTCCATACAAACAGCCCCTGTTACTGTAATACTCCGTTCTTGTTCAGTTCCCCTCAGAACTGATAGTTATCTGAATATTTTAACATAGATTGAGAGATGAAGAATCGTCAATTCCTATTTATTTAGCCAGGACAAAGGAGAAAGAGTTGGTTGTCAAAAGTTCTTTTGACACCACCATCCTACAGTTTGCTCTTCCTACTTCCAAAAGCTGCAGTGCATACACACAATACAATCTTATTTGGGTTAAACCAAGAAACCATGAGGTGGCAGCAGACAGGCAGTACCTGTGGGTCACTTTCAGCAGCTCTCTAGTGCCTCTGCCTGCTTTGTTGTCTGGGTAATCAAGGATCAAGCAAGGACTCTGTTCCCTGGTGCGAACGATACCTCATCTTTGACACATATTAGTCTGCATTTGCTTATAAATTCACTGCTTTACCAGAATCCAACTCATCTTTCTATTAAGCACTTCCATTTCCAGCCTTCTGACAGAATTAAATTCAACTTCATATTACTGTTATTTATGCTGCAATTCCTTCTGTCAGAGCTACCTCATCTCAATTTGCAACCACCGCATAGTAGAGATGAGATCTGCAGATGCCTCCACCCAGCTACTGCGAGCACAAACAAGCTGCTTAGCACTCTGAGTCAGCATCAGCCCACTGCTCTTTCAGGCTGATGTCACTGCATCTGCACATCCCAGGCTGTCTGAGCAGTCTGCCTCTCTAATGATGAGAGCTCAGGGAGGGTGAACCTGGGATTTCCAAATCTTGAAGAGGAAGGAACAATGCTGTTCTGGCTTCACATCTGCTTTCCATCAGTGCCTTTAACCCAAATTAAGGTGCTGCTAAAGCTCAGATTTATTACATTATGGAAGCAGGCACAAGTGGACAGTGTATAGCAATGCCAGTAATAAATATTGCTAATTGCTATCGTAGTAGAATGGCTAATCCTTAACCATGTTTCTGAGTGGAAGAGTTAACACAAGATCTGTTCATTTTCCTCACTCCTGTGATTAGTGCCTATCAAATATTGAACACCAAAGTTTATGACATTTCAAAATAACAATGCTCTACTTTGGTCAGACAAAGACTCTGGGAATAAGAAATCAATATTATCAGTGAAGCCAAGCACACATAATACGAAGATTCCCAGAAGCCCTTAACTGCCAAGTCTACCCTTGACTCAAGAATTTCACGTGGATCTAACCTTGAACCTTCTTTATCATCAGCAACATAAAATCCAATTTAGTCATGCATGATCTGTGGAAAACATTTTGTGAGAATACACATTGAGTTCCTTTCCTTTGCATTCACCTTCCAGCTTTACCCAGTGTCAGCACTCTTCTCACCTGCATTAGTAGGCAATGCATTGTATTTTACATTTTTTTCTTTTTAGCTTTGGGGATTTATTTTCATTAATACATCACTGAAAAATGCTACTTTGAATGAACAGTGCTCAGCACATGTACTATTCACCTGCACTCCTACTTACAGTTTAAAGAAAACATTCTGGGTCGAAACACTTAAGGTGTGTTGCTTAGCATTTCTATCCTTGCTCTATCCTCCATCGATTCTCCTTATTAACTACAGACAATCTCTACAAAAGATCCATTCAGGTTTTGTTTAACTCTGAGAAGTCCCATAAGGAAAATACCAGCTTCTTTAGCAAATAAACACAATGTTATTTTACTTTTTTTTGTTTATTTACAATGTTTATCAAAGACTTCGCTTGATGATCTTATGATTTTTTTCCTAATCTAAGTGGTTCTGTAATTCTAAGTAAATAAGTGAAGCAGTAGAGTTTTTAGATATATGTATTACATATACATCTCAAGCAGAGATACAGGCTGGGCAGAGAATGGCTTGAGACCAGCCGTGAGGAAAAGGAGTCAGGAGTGTTGGTCAATGAAAGATTAAACATGAGCCAGTAATATACACTTGCAGCACAGAAGGCCAACCATTTCTTGGGTTGCATCAAGAGAAGCGTGACCAGCAGGCTGAAGGAGGTGATTCTACCCCTCTGTCCTGCTCTTGTGAGACCCCACCTGGAGTACTGCATCCAGTTCTGGGGCCCCCAACACAAGGACATGGAATTCTTTGAGCAAGCACAGAGAAAGGTCAAGAAGATGATGAGAGGGCTGGAGCAGCTCCCCTATGAGGACACGCTGAGAGAGCTGGGGACCTTCAGTCTAGCCAATAGAAGGCTCCAAAGAGACCTTACACCAGCTTTCCAGTACCTGAAGGGGACCTACAGGAAAGCTGAGGAGGGACTTTTTTAAGGGAACATAGTGACAGGATGGGGGGAAATGATTTTCAACTGGGAGAGAATAGACTTAGATTGGATATTAGGAAGAAATTCTTTACTGTGAGGGTGGTGAGACACTGGAGCAGACTGTCCAGAGAGGTTGTGGATTCCCCCTCCCTGGATGCATTCGAGACCAGGCTGGATGGGACGGTGAACAACCTGTTATAGAGGGAGGTGTCCCTGCCTACAGCAGGGGGGTTGTATCTAGATGATTTTAAAGGTTTCTTCCAACCCAAACCATGCTATGATTCTATGATATTACCTAAGGTAAAAGAGCAAAAAGCAAAATGTAGTTTTTCATGTGACAAACAGTAGAATAATACTTTTTCCACTGCAACAGCATTATGCACAACACATACTCAAAATCTTTGTAAAAGAACTGTTGAACATTACAGTTCAGTCCTGCTTAATCACAGACACCATGCCAAATAAATTCCCTCATACATATCATCTTCAAGACCGTTGACTTTTTTTCTCTCCCACTTTAATTGAAATGTTGCTCAGCAGCAGATACGTGGGATGTTTGGGAAGCCCAGGTTACATTCATCCTGGCCTATTCCCCTTTTCCATTTATCTGAGGAACTATCCTGTTAGTCCTCGTGTTGTATAATGACTTTGGATCAGAGTTTATGGGATCGGGAGGTTTATTTCACCCTCTGCTATAAGGCTCAAATCTTCAACTCCTCTCCATTTCTATATCTCAACTCATCTTCTATCTGTCTTTTTTTCTCAGATCTCCTTATGTGTCATCTGACACTCACGTATGCAGTGAAGGAACAGCTGCTTTATTCACCAGCAACTCTTTCCCTTCCTGTTCACTGGAAACAACTGCATATTGAGGACAATTCAACAGGGACAGCATTCCTGCCATATGTTAAAGGTACAGGTGGAAAGCAGTCACCTCACCAAACTCGGCCTGCCTTTCACAATGCTAACTGTGAAAATAACAGCTTGTTTTTTTATATATAATTAAAACAGAAGTTTTCAAGAGTGAGGACAAAAGTTCAGGTTCAGCAGCACGGACATCTCCCCTTTACAATTTAAGGTAACAGAACAAGGTGCCAGGCCTCTCCACTAGCAGCACAATTCCACTTCTTGTGGGAAAAAAAAAAAAGCTTCAAAGTTATGATTAAGTAAACTAGAGTAACTGTGATTCCATTCTTACCCTTGCAGTGAAGTCCACAGCAGCTCCTCGATTTAACAGCAATGTAGCTACATTGATATTTCCATAGTGAGCAGCTATGTGAAGGGGTGTGAACCCGCTCTGGAAAAACAAACAACATACATATATATATGTACATACTAATACCTCTTTGGTACTCCAAAATTTATAACACATCATCGACTAAAGCTAATAATAGGAGTGTGCTGCAAGTCACCATTCCAATTCTGTACCAGTTTCCACTCTCTGACAATTATTTACCCTCTCTCTGAGAGTCTAAATAAAATCATACTACTATGCAGGAGGGAAAATAAATCAAATTAGCATAATTATTCTAGAAGATCAGAACTAAGATAAAACTTTTAGGTATTTAAGAAAAAAACAGCAGCAAAACATTAGACTATTATAGCATTGATCTGTCTTTTATAATACATTAATTTCTCACATCTACTTGTTATTGGCATTATATCAGACTTGCAAGCCGAATTTCTTAGAGATTCTTTGGAGAAGTTCAGATACAAGTCATTTGATGATACTTGCTAACTGTTTTTATAAATTCAAAGTAGATGCAAATGAAAACAACATCAAAGATTATTTTAAATGATTAATATGGATTATTTTTTTTCCAAGGGTTAGTACCATAAAGATCAGTCTCCCACTGAGGGCAATCACACTGGGTTACGTTCAGACACCACAAGTTATCAACCTAATTAGAAGATGCCTTACTGATAACATCACTTCAGCAAGTTATTTTCATATTTAAGTAGTTTTACTTCTTTTTAAAATAATGCTAAAACATGCAGCAATTCCATCAGTCCTGCAAAGTATGAAACCTTATGGGAACTAGATGCACTTCTAAGTTGTTAGCAAGCCATGCTAGCTGCCACTGCCTTGCTACGGGAGTTTTGCAGATTTAAAATCACACTCAGATCACTCTATTTGCTGACACCATCAAGAGGTAAGTGTCATGCAGAAGCCTGAAATCAGTCTTGGATGCACAACACAACAGGGTTGTCTGCAGCTCTTGACACATCTGGTAAACGTCTACTCCACGAGAATCCCTCAAAACTCCATCTTATGTAATATGGCTCTTTTACGATGGCAATCAACACCAAGAACACTCACTCTCATTTTTAAAGCCTAGTTTCAGCTGCAGAAAGCCCTGGTATCTAAACTACAGTGTTCTCTGGCACATGCTACTTCATTTCTTCTAAAGCAGGTATCTATCCTATAGAAGGCGATGCAAAAAGGAGGACGAAAATATGATGCAGCAGCACTAAGTCATGGAGGAGTGATGATGCATATATATATTTATATATACCTCTGTTGTTCTATTCACCATCATCTAGGTTAACACATTTGGAAGCAAAGAGGGGGAAAAAATGAACGGTTAGTTCACCACTGGTGATATGGATGCAAAAAGCTTCATGATTGCTACGTGGCATGGCAGCTCAGACGACAGCACAATTGGCACAAAGAAAGCTTGACTGAATGGAAGCTGAATGACTGAGTATTTTGTATGTTAATTGTTACATGTTTATCAGAGTTCTTAAAGTGGCAATTTCACAAACAACTAATTAAATGACTTAATTGTATGGTCTCTATAGCAGACCACCTCAACCGTGGCTTCCATTTCCAACAGAACGATTCTAATAATATTTTGCTTATTATTTTGCATTTGTAAAGTTTCTAAAAGAGAAGTTAACCCTGATTTAAACAAAAAGGGAGAGAGGAAAAAAGAGGCAAGAGAAGCTAATGGAACATTATTTTTAATTGCAAGCTATAGGAGAAAATAACGTGCAGTTCATAAGCCAAATACTTGAATAAAGGTAGCCCTTCACTGGACGCAAGACGTGCTCAGCACTGAACAGCATCAAACCTTATTTCTTACAACTGACCTTTGACTCCACATCAGCATTGTGGTCATTCTGCAGGAGCAGAGCTGCTGCCTTCGTATCATCCTTCCGAGCAGCGATGTGAAGAGCGGGAAGACGGACTTTTCCTTTTGTATCATTTTCAAGCAACAGTGAAACCACCTGGTCGTGACCTTGCTGTAAAGCTACTGCCAAAGGCGTAAAACCGTCCTGCAACATACAACAAGGCTGCTCAACACACATTCCAGAATTTCCAGTGGGTGAAAATTCGAAGTGAGAAGACCTCATCACAGTGGACAGTAAAATTATGAGACATATGCAAGCAAAACTGACTTGGAAAAAAACATTAAACTATTCACTTTACACACTTCATTAAATACATAAATGTGTGTTAGAATTTACCTGACATGATTTAAAAGCTACATGTGGTAATCTCCACAACAAATTGCCATCAATCCCCTCCAAAGCTACCAGTTATAACATATTTCCATTTTATAATTAAATTTCATCTCAACTCTCTCAAATAATTAAATATGGATTTTAAACAATATCTCTATATACTTAAATAATAAGCATCAGTAATATATCTCAGTAATATTTGAGAAATAATTCACATTCTCCAGTATAATAATTGCTTTACTACAGCTCCAAAGTGCAGAAGTGATATATAACCCTCTTATGAACAGAAGTGATTTCCTTTCAGACTAGTAAATGACAAACTAAACAAAGTGGAAGGAGAAGACCTGAAAAATAGTTGACTTTTGTTTAACAGATTTTAGAGTGGATTCTTCAAACACAGAAAATGTATAGTCTGGGATGTTTTTGTAATTTATTTTATGGAGTTTTGGGAGACTGAAGAATGAGGGAGTTATTACTTAAAATAAGTTTTGTCCAATATAATACCCACAAGTCACTCAAAAATCATAACGCAAATTATTCTACTTAGAGCTTTTATTTGATTATTACTTGTACCATTTGATCTATGTGCTCAAAGCTTTTATTCGCAAGGCTCACTACAGGGTGGTAGGTAGTAAACACATTCTATCATTTTTTAACTAGCATTATGATCAAACTGTATGTTTGTGTTAAGTGTGAAACAGCAGCACAGCAGCAACAGAGAAGTATGCAGATCCCTACAGCGCCAGAAGCGCGGAGTTAAAACATGAACTTTTTAGCTTCTGGAGCTAAAGATAACATTTTCAATAAGGAATCACTTATTTGCCTTCCAAAACAAAGAGAACCTAATCTTAAGAGAACAAAGGGAAGAAAAGAAAGACAGACAAAGACAGAGAAAGCATTTTGCAAAAAATTTGGAGGAATAAACAGAAAAAAAAGCTCACTGAAATTCCTTGGTTCCTAACAAGTTGTTTACCTAAGGAGGCATTTTTATTTTTTTTTTTCAGTTTCTTTCTCCTTTGTTGTTGAATGATTATTTTTTTAACTCAGTGAACCCAGCCTTCCCCTTGGCCTGATGCTCACTCTCCTGTAGAGGTGGGGTACAGCTCTGGGCTGTGATCCCAGGGATGTTCTAGCAGGCAGGTATTAAAAGCACTGTGCAGCTCTGAAGGTTAAAGCCACCACAAACATCCCCACCAGAGGGCTCTGGCAATATAGCTATGCTGTACCTGCAGAAATGGAGGCCAGGAGGAACCTTGAGAGAGACAGCACTTGCCTGGTGACCTGGAGATGTTATTTTCCCTCTCTACACAACCAACAGCAGTGGCACAGTCAGCTGCTTCTCAGAGAGAAGTGCCTTAACCATCACCAGCATCTTTTCTTAACAGACTTTCTCTTCCAGTAAAAATGCTGGTAGCCAACAAGGAAAAAAAACCAAGAAAATCCTAGGAATACATTTTCTCCTTTCCTCAGGGAAAAGGGAGTGGACAAATGGGAGTACTTCATTTCAACACCAAAATAGCTGCTATATCCTACTCTCCCAGTTTCCTAACTCTGATGAGGTCTGCCCACAGATTCAGTTTGTGCAGAGATCACTGTACCATGGCCAAGAAACTGAGACCAAGAATATTAACAATGACAAGAATGTATTTCCACCATGTGCTATCTGAAATTACCGACCCACAAAAAGCAATTGCAAGCATCTTGATGTCAGTAGTATAATTAGCAACTACACTTTAAAACATAAAGCAACTCCCTCCCTAGAAAATAAAAATACAGCAAAATAAGAATGATTTGAAGAAAGTATGTAGCTCTATTTTTTTATTTATATAAAACACCTTTGCTGAAGAGTTATTAATGAATAGTTAGCTAAATTGTAACTGTCTAATAACAAAGGCTTTTGAAATTAAATTTTATATGTTAAAACTGTAACCAAGAGAAAACAAGAAAGCACCCCTAAACAACTATCATAAACAATTAAGGCAATAAAGGTAACATTGTTTTCTAGTCTGAATCTTCAAAGGAATTACCCATGGATATCAGGCTGAGTTGGACAAAAGCTCAGCCTAAACCAACAAAAAGCTCAAGAGAAAAACTGTAGAAGAATCAGAACTAAGCGCTTGTGCACAATTCCACATAATTCTACTTTAAGAAAATCACGGAATGGCAAGGATATTTTTAAAAGCCTAAAACTGCTGTTGGTTTCTGTGTCCCATGACTTCCTTGTTTTCAGTGTAAATTAATATTCTGACAGCTATGCTTTTAGACTCATGTTCTAGATTCAAAATATTTCATTTTGCTGTATCTGAACATTTTCAGAAAGTACTTTCTGATGCACAACTCTTGTTGTAAGTATTCTAAGTGATTTTGAAAACTTTTGATCCATAAATCATTTCTACAAGACTGTCATCAAAAGAGAAGATTCCCTACATGCATCAGTAAACAGTGATGCTACAATGTATAGTGATGCAATGAAGTAATTTTACACCTCATAATTTGAAAAAAAAAATGCATCTTTCTTAAGCATTATTGTTTTTGTGGAACCAGTTCAGATGGAGGAGTCAATATCCTAAAAAAGTTATAGAGAGAATTTTTTTTTTTTTAACCTGATGGAATGCAGTAGTATTTAAATGCCATTTAGGACTATATTTAGGACTATTAACATGTCTGCTATTCTTATAATCACTTTGAATTTTTTTTTCCAAGTTACCACATTGAGTTATAATTACTTTTGAAAACTAGAAGTAAAAGCTGTTTTTCGAGAAAGATCACAGAATACTTTCAAGGATGGATCTTCCATCATTCTGTCAGCTTGCTATTATCACTGCAAGACCAGACAGAATAATTGCATGCTGCAAAGAGGGTATCAACTCAGCAATAAAAGTAGCTCAGAAAATACTCCAAGCACTTAGTAACCCCGGGTTTCCCCTGATATCCCAGAGCTGTCTCCACAGCATAAACAGTTCTTGCTTTATGATTGCCCTCTATATTAGTCAGTAATTTAATGAAAGCACAGAGAACTTTTACATCATGCACACAGCTTCTCTGTGCACTTAACCTGAAAAGATTACCAGTAATGACTAAGAGCATATCTATTTTTAGAACTGTTTCTAGTTAAAGTAATTTTTTTTTTCATTTTAAAAATGGCAAGAGGTTTAAATTGCTGAGAAGTCAATAACTCAATATTCATTAGTACATTTCACGGAGAGAATTTTTTCTGCCCTTTAATTTTGTACTTAAAAGACAAGCTTGGTGCAAGCTAGCAAGGGTTACTACTAAAATGCATTATATTTCTTTTGTGAGCTGAAAAACTCAAACTTTTACCTCTGTGGCAAGGCTTTGACTGGCACCATTGTCAAGAAGAAACTTAACAACCTCCAGGTGGTTCTCTTGGGCTGCCATATACAGAGGAGTGAAACCATTCTGAAACAGGAAAACAGGAGTGTAAACACTTCACAAACATTTCATAAACAGCAAAGATCTGACAAACTCAGGTAGATTAGCAGGAAAACAAACAAACTGTATGCTCACATACTAGTTAGTGACATGATCACTCTTGATTTAACCAAAAATAGGAAAAGGGTAATGATTTCTTTAAAAGACCTAATAGAATCTTTCAGTTGATCGGAAACAGTTATTACACTTAAGCAAAATAGTTCCTTTCACATCTACTGCGAAGTCAAACTCGAAGTCAGTTTAAACAAACCATTTGGTAGAGAAAAGCTCTGATTCCTGATACATGCAACTGCAGCTCAAAATATAAAACAGAACAAGCGAGTACAATGCACATCTGTAGAGACAGCAAGGGCAACACCTCTTAAGAATAATTTTCTCTTCTCTCCATTACCTTTCACTTCTCACTCACTTATGTCTCCTATTTATGGTTTGCATCTCCACAAAGAGCTGCCTGTAGAGTACTGCCTGCTTGTGGTCACTGAGCTACTTTGTATTTCAGGCATCAGGAGACCTTGGGATGGCTGGTTCTCAGCACTTTGAGACAAAGCTTTATCAGTGTTTCTGACCACATAAGAGCATTTCTCAAATTATGCTCAAGTGAGTGATTTCAATCAGTGCAATACTAGTATTAGAGGCTGAAAGGTTTAACTCATCCTCTGGCAAGCGATTTCCACTTACAGTCGATGCTTTTATCTTTGCCTTAACCGTACACAGGCCACAGCCTTCCATGAATCGCATTTCCAGGGTTTATTTTTTGTCTACAATCCTATGCATTTCTGAAATTCAGTGCTTTGACAAGACTCGTAAATCCAAAACGGAAAAATGAAATCATTATACTTGTTCTGGTTCCAAGGTACTGTAAAAGGAATAAAGTTGCTGCTTTGCACCTGAAATTGTTCAGCTTTCATATAGCACTGCATGTTGCTCAGTGCAACAATCAGGAGCCAGTGGATAAATTCACTTTAGAGTAATAACTTACATCATCCATATAATATTGACTTAACAGTTTAGTAGTGATAAAACAACCAAAGCAGCACCAGCAACAAAAACAATCAATTCATTTATTCTGTGATTTATATTTTTTTCCCCCCCACTCTTTGTACTCCAGCACCACCCTTTGGGTGGGTTGCAATGGGGCCAAGCAGATCCTTCTCTTCACCTGTTCCTTCCTAAGACCCCACAGAGCTCTCACCCAGCTACTCTGCACTCACTCTGAAGAAAATGAAGTTCAGCTCAGCACTCACACTGGAACTTGGTGTTTCTTGTTCAAACCCTGAATATGTGCTACATACAAGCTAAGGCAGGAAAGGGCTGAGCCATGAATAAAGAAGAGCCATAAAAAATCCAGGAGCGCATTTTAATGTTTCTTGAGAATATATTTCTTTGTATCTAGGCCCTTTTGAGAATGGGGAGAACAGTCTGAACATCTTAAAAAAAAAAACAAACATCGAATTCTGGTATGCTACACTTCATCCCATTCTGCGTGAGCCAATGAAGAACAAAACAGGAGGTAAGGGCTATTAAAAATTATCAGGTAGAACGGAAGGCATATTTCATCGGGCTTCTATAACGAGGAGGTCAGGAAGCGTGTGCGTATGACTGCATTTGGTTGAGACCATGTCAGCACCCTCAAGGCTGCAACATGGTTAGGGCAGACATTTCAGCAGGGCAGGAGGGGCAGGGGAGTAACACAGCAGTGTGGCTACAGCAGTTACAGAGGACACTGACCTAGCAGCAGGAAATCAAGGGAGACAACCAGAGGTGGGCTGAGACAACTCTGGACGTCTGTTTGCATCAAATGCAAGACATTAACATTCTGAATGCTGGAGAGATGAAGGGATACTGTAGTCTAAGATACAAAACAGTAAATGATGGCTAAGTTATATTAGCCATGGTGGAAACAGCTGAGAGACATCTGACTGTCACAGCAGCGGGGCAGTGTTGTATGGCACACATCCAACCCACAGCACACAGGAGAGCACACGTGACCCAGGACCAAGTGTGTAGACCTCACTGGCAGCAGAGACAAACAGGAGCTCAGAAAAAATGACAGTTGGAGAGGAAATGGCACGAACTGGATGCTTGATCCAAGGGGAACTTTACAATCAGGAAGACACGCAGCAGCTGTGAAGCCACATGTTTACAAGGACTGCACAGGCTGCAGGGTCTGCTGCTGTTCTGGCATTTGGGTAATTTGGTCTCAGTTCAGTAAAGCACGCTACAAGTGTGAAGTGTATGCCGAAGTCCTAGCAGAGATGAAGCAATATGTCAGTGCACCCTCCAGAAATGAGATCTAATAGTTTAGCTACTGCACACTTTAAATCAGGCTTAATGGTTAAAAAAAAAAAAAGGAACCCTTAAAATGCTCACTGAAGTATCTAATATGTCACATTACAGATTATTTTTATAGTGAATAGCAGAGTCTGGCATCTTTCCCCATAATTTCATGGCACACTCAATGCCTATTTACTAACTCAGCTGGAAATTAAGATTAATTTTCTTAAGTTTTGAGCATTTATATTTAGAAAACAAGCAGGAAATATTTCCTAATAATTAGTTTCAGATAATAATTAATAGGTGACATTTCTCAGAACCAAGTATTATTAGCATGTGGAGGCAGAGCAGAACCCTTTTTCTTATGTTAAAGTTATTGTAGGGGATACATAATCTTTTCCCCCACGCTCTGATTTTTCATTTCTCTCAAAATAAGCAGCAGAAACTGACACAGAACCAACATGCTGTATGAAGAGGTACAAGATTCAGACTCAGAACTATTATTTTTTTAAGGACAGGAAGATTTGCTTCAAGACTTAATTTTCCTAAGGTTGGTGCTTTGAGTAAGGTTGAGCTGCTACCTTCAAGGGAAGAGGAAATAAAGTTAAACTCACATAAAACAAGGTCAGCATTTAAACAAAACAAAAACTACTTTGGATGGTCTCAACTGTCTGTGGGGACATAAAATTCTGAAGAATGATATTATAAGCTTTAGAACAGTTTAAGCTATGCTCAGAGCCACAGACAAAGCTGGTCCAGGGGCAGTTAACCAGGAGCTCCAGGGACCACAGGGGCCTCCCTCAGGAAGACTGACCCCAGAAGGAATGTCACACTCCCAGGTATTGGTGCAGAATGGCCAACATACATCAGGGGCTGTCAAATGACAAAAAATACCTTTCATTCTCACATTAGCAAAATTAGGGTAACATGTGGCAAAACCTTAGGGTATATATGGACAACCCAGTTATATAAGGTGTTTACAATCTCAGATTATTTTTAGTTTCAGGGCTGAATACACAAGTTCTAAAACACAATCAGAAAAGATCCTTTTCTCCAACAGGAAAACCACTGGAAATGTTTCTTTGTTTTACTTCCTAACAGTCTTAGAAGATTTTACTTGAAATTATTGTCGTTATTTTTCTCTTTACATTCAAAGTCTGTTGTGTCTAGAACTAAATATTGCTGTATCTAGATAGTATAAGAGAGTAAGAAAGTTAAACCAAGTCGTTTATTTGTCCAAGCAAAAGAAACATGAAACACAGTTCACAAGTACCTAATAAGATTCTCTTCAATAATTCGTTCATATTGAGAGATCATTTAAAAATGTTTGTTTAAAATGTATGTCCTTATTAAATATATTACAATATATAAAAATATTAGAAATATTTTATATTTGTAACGTGGCTTTTTAGGTTTTCTTTCCTTCACAAACATTGCCTATCATGTCCATACATGAAGTATGGAAGAATAGTAATACTGGGTCAGATGACAATACCATCTCCTAGTCTGATCTTCTTTCTCTGACACCCACTGCCAGCCACCCTCTGAGCAGGGAGAACAGAACAGGACCCTAAGGACACCTGTGACACAGACACCTCACTTCCAACAGTCAGTAGTCTACACATTTTTGAAGCCAGAGCGTTTTTATGTTCCTTTCTGCTTTACTTTTAACACCAACACTGTTCTTCCTTATTTCAAATTTCCTATAACTTAACTAAATGTTTCTTCAAAGGACTTCACCAAGCTTAATAGCTCTGTGTATGCTTGTGGTATCTACTCATACAAGGAAAGGGGAAGGTCTCAATTAAGCATCAGACACTAAATCATGTGAAACATGATCTCTTCCATTTGAAAAAGTTCTCTCCCACTCTCTGGTTTTATCAGTATCTCTTCTGACCCTGTAACAATTACCAGCTCATAGGACAGGCTGGAGGGCAGATCTAAAGCTGAAGGGTAAATGCTTTGCTGTGCTGCCTGTTAAAGAACTATACAAGTATATTCCAAAACATCCCTGGATGTGGTTCTGCTTTCCTCGACTCCAGGGGTATGTGTCTGAGTGGCTCCTGGACAGCTTAAAATAGAGATGTTATTTCTAAGCTTTTTCTGCTGGTGAATGTGCTGGGTAATTCAGACTTAATACTGACTTTATCAAGCTTGATTTTCAAGGGCCAGCACTAATACGATGAATCTACCAAACACACTAACACCATAAAGGGAGAAAGATTTTTATCACTGGCAATGTTCTTCCAAGTACCAAACTGAGAAACTAACATTACTTACCTGAGATTGTGCATTGACATTGGCCCGATTCGTAACCAACACTTTGACAACTTCTGCTTGCCCAGCTAGGGATGCTATGTGCAATGCTGTGTTTCCTTTCTGAAATAAGTAACAGTAATATTTGAAAAGACTACAAAATTTGACCTTTAATACATGACAATATTATCAAGAACACAGTCCACATTATTTATATTTCAGAATTTCCTGAAATGAAATATTCTTAGTGAATACTTCCAATGGGTAAGTTATTCTAGAAAACACAGAAAGAAACCTACATGGAAATCTCCAATTAGTTGAGTAAATCACCTCCCTAGTGCTCTCTGGCATTCGCTGCTATTTAGCAGATGCCTATTATCAATACTTGGGACCACTTCACCACTGGAAAATAAGTACTTATTGCTGCAGTAATGTCTGCAATCAGTTGGCTGACACCTTACATCCACGGCATCAGCGTGGCCAAGAGAACAATCAGATGGGGCTGACTGACCTTTGTTGCTGCATCCACGCTGGCACCTCGCTGTATCAGTTCAGAGACAACTTCTACATGCCCTTCTTTGGAAGCAAGATGGAGTGCATTCAACCCATTCTGATTAATTTAAAAGAAGAAAGGAAAACAAAGATTTTAAAGATTGGCATAGCTTTTCTAATATAGCATATAACACATGAGAATCTGAAAAATTACATCCCAGAGAGAGGACTGCTTCCAAAAATTATTCTTATGTGAATCTTACGACAGATAAATTGCAAGAAAAGAGTATGAACTGGGTTATGATATAGTGTTGCCCCAAGACATGATGTACCACAAATGGAATTAAAGATAATGTTAAATAGCATAATGTTCTCCAAGTGGAGTTGATGTAAGGGGTAAAAGTTTGAACTGGAAGTTATGCAAACATGATTAATCTGAAACCAAACATGTTATTGCTGACATGAAGTGCAAACATACAGACAGATTCAAGAAAGAAGGAGAGAGGTATTTCTCCACCAAATTTGATCAGAGTATTTTTCAACCTGATTAGAAATGTTGATGTCCACTCCACTTTTTAAGTAGTCAAGAGCCTTTTCCAAGTTGCCAGCTCGAGCAGCTCTCAAGTAACTTGCATTTGTGTCAGACTAGAAGAAAGAAGGAAAAAATCTGTTAGAAATTACAGTGCTACATAAACATATAACTCCTTTGTCAAGAGAATATTAATGATGCACACACATTTAACTAGATGAGAACAGATCTCAAAATGCCTTATCAAGCACGGGTCAAACCCTGCCCTCCTTGCTCAAGCAAACTCCCTCCAGTGTAAGTAAAGCTGTCTGCCTGACTAGGCAGCACAACATGGACTTCACAAATACATGTCAACTATGCAGCAGTGACTAACGTGCAAGGCAAGTAGCCAAGGACACATCAGGTACCTAGCCAAGCATGGTGAGACACAGGACAGGACTCCAAGGAAACCATCCCACTCTTTCTGAGAGAGTCACATCATATTCAATGTCAAAATGAACATACTGGACTCTCGACTGCGAGATCTCACATGACAGACTCAAAAACAAAGCAGGCTGTATGAAGGACTGGACTACTTGAATGAAAAATGTGATTCTACAAGTGAAGGCACTTTACAATGATTGTTTTGTTTTCCCCATTCTCCCTCACTTTATGGTACATTCTATTTACAGTATTTGTCCACATATCAGTGATCAGAAATCCCTAGGCACAATGCCATTATCTCTTCCCAGAATTTTAATCATTTTTCAGATCTTCCCCTAAAGATTGTCTTTCAAATTTTCTTTATTATGACTTCAGCTTGAATGTCATGAAGACAGAAAGGATGGTTAAGTCATGAAAGAGATCTCTGAAAGCAATTCCCACCCCCTAGAGGGTTTTAACAAGTTATGCAAATATCCGCCAAGGATGATAATACTGATCCTGCCTTGGAACAAGAGGAATGAACTGGGTTAGCTTTCAAGAGGGACAAATCTTTGACTTTATCTGTACCACAGCTTCCTCTCCCATTCTGAGAAGTCAATACATGTTTTTGCATCCTCTTCTCTAGGAACTGTCACAGTTTTTCCTCAGTATCATTTCATGGCAGGCTTACATCACTACAGCTTTAAGTGCTTTAAGGTCCTTTAAAGGTTCTAAAATTGCAGTAATTATCTTTAGATGAAAAAAATTAAAGCAGTAACTGCTGAGAGAAATATAATACATTGTGGCCCCAATGCTCAGTCACCCATTGAGCCTAAACTCGTTTTTTTCATCCTCCATTTTCTAGATTTGCTATAGACTTCTCTCCTGTCAATTCAGCTGCTGCAAACTGGATGTTCTGTTCAAGTATTGCCTCCAAGGCCATTTGAAGCCTTTTTTTTTGTTGTTTTTTTTTAAATAGGACGAGGCAATCTTAGGCATCATGACAGCAAAATGGCAAGCAATATGAAGATGGCTTTCCTCTTTGTAGTAGTACAAGCTACAGGGCTATTTCACTAATGCTTTCAGTACAAGAAGCTCTTTCTTTCAAGGGGAGAACCATTACTTATGGACTCTTCATTTACTTTTGTTTTGTGCACATAGCATTACGCTTCTGACAGTAAGTTACTGGTTTACAGCCTTCACTGCCCTAAATCACTATTTTCCAAGTATGCCATGCTGATTGCTACAAATCAATTTCTGTGATGTGCTTCCAACAAAACAGCCCTCCAACACCAATGTTTAATTAGGCTCTATGAAAAGCAAGTTGCTGCCACAAGCCACACGGTCAGAACTGTAAAGACTGTGGGGAAAAATAGCTGCCTGGAGAGGGGCAGGAAAGCAATCTCATTGGGAAGATCATCTGAACTGTGCAATGCAGATTATTACAGGAGACAGGTCATTTTCTCAGTGCTTAGCAACAGCAGCCACTGGGGTAAAAACCAGGTCAGCATTTTATCAGCATTACCAAAGGTATGAGGGAGGGCTTAATAGACTGGGAGCCTTTTTTGTCACAGCGTAATGGCATGACTGTTTGGCACAGTCAGCAGGTGGACAATAATTAACATCAGCTGTTTACAGCTGCTTCTGGGTTGGGAAGGACTCATCAGTGAGTCTTGCTTTGGAAAATCAGTTCCAGCCAGTCACACCAAGTCACGCCAGACAAGAAAGACCACTAATGTTCAGGCATACCTGAACCTTTCTATCTGCTCAGCAATATGGAGGGAGAGGGAGGGAAAGGAGGAAGAAGGGATGATAACAAGCTAATATTCACGTTAACAGCAAATGGCTGTTGTGTTGTACAGGACAGCAATGCCTGTGTCTTTTAAGGACTTCCCCTAATGGTAGGAAGAAGAGTTAGGTTATATCCTCACCGCAAGAACATATTGTTTCAAATAAGCTATCTCAGGTTCTGCTAAGTGATTGCACAAATCTATTCCCGAAAGCCCTCAAGCAAACAGAATGCTCTCTTTTGCCAACCACCACTCAAAACTCTTCTTTTTTGCCCAAATTACCCAGCAACACAAGTGCCACCAGCAGCTGGGACCCCCAGCAGGCAGGGGAGCAGGTCAGGGATGCAGAGCTGTGCTCAGAGGCAGCCTGGGTTCTTGCCACCCAGTGCCTCACTGCAGGAGGGCAGTGGAAGGGAAAAGCCACTCAGGCATGCAGCCAGAACTTGGGAGCACCCGGAGAAACCACCCCCCACAACATGCTGGGAACAACCCAAACTCACCTACACCTCAGCTGGTCTGACCAGGCACTCTCAGTTTCTGCCCTAATGGTTTTCAGTTACTTGAATAGTAAGTGAACTCATGTGTGAGACTGCACAAGCTGCCTTAGCAGCCAGGGCGTACCACATCCCTATGGGCTGGAAAAGGGAAACTCATTTCTCCTGACCTTAGCTAAAGCCCCCAAGTCCTCAGACTGGGGCAAAATTCACCTTTTCTAGGACATAAAGCACAGAAATCTGGAGATATTCACGCAGGGGACAATAAACTGGAGCTGTACAACTGAGCAAAAGTTCAGTCGGGCTTCTGGGATTCTCTCCATCCATTACAATCTTTGCCATAAGCAGAAACAAACTGTAACATCAGAGAGAAAAGTGAGCCAGCATTCTTGAAAACCTAAATCAATTCCAGCCTCTCTCAAAGCAGCATTGCCAGCTTCCATTTTCCCTATGACTAAGACGTTTTCAGAACAGTCTTGCAAGTATTTTCTACCTTGCAAAATGACTTAAATACTCATGTTTTTAAGGCATCTCCAAAAACCAGAAGAACCAACAAACTATAACCTATAACCAACTTGGAGCGCAGAGATCAGTCATCTCCACTCTAAATTAAGGAACCAAATAAAGAAAACCAGCCTTAACAGTAAGAAAAAAATTGTTTGGTGACTGCAGCCAACATGGGGACATTCTCCAGCACACTCAGAGCAATCTCTTGCAGATGACCAAACGATTTTGTATTCCAGAGTACAATAGTAAGGTTGAAGTTCCTAATCTGCTCCAAGACTTGGGACTTCTAAGCAGTATCTACTGTTGATTGCAGGCAGGAGAAATGCATTTCGCAGTTTATAGTCACTTCTCAGTGTTAAGGTCCACTGTCCTTTCAACCAACATGCATTCAGAAAAGCTTCAGATAAAACCAGATGCAAGAAGAACACAATCGACATTGCTCTCAGTATAGGAGCCAATGCAAATCAATCAAATTTCCTTCCCCAAACCCAGGGCAAAGAAACCTACCCTAGAGAATGGCAGTAGGAGTGGACTCTGGCCATCTAAATTCTGTCTGCTCAATACAGTTCATCACAGAGTCATCTAGATTTCTAATAAAAAAAAAGCTTTTCACACAAAATCCATTTCTAATGTTATCTTAATAATAATGTTCTAATATTATCTTAATACCAATAATGTACAGGGGCACAGCACAACTGAATTATCCACTGCCACTGATTCTCAGAGCAGAATCTTAAAAAATTGACCAAAAACATCAAACCAGAACGGACATTTCTGAGTCCAAAATTCTCTCAACTTCATGTTTCCATCTTAAGCTTAAATTCAATTTTTAAAATTACCTTTTATTTTTCAAATACCACAATTAAGTGGAAGAATGTCATTTCCAGTTGGCATTGCTTTGTTTAAAGCAAAGACTCGTGCAGTCAATGACAGAGCCTGTAATTGCCACTGTACTGTATAGGTAGGAACAGCACCAGAGCTGAGGCTCAAATCGCTGAAGGATTTGAGAGCTCAAACAAGCCCAACAGTAATGTCAGTAATTATTTATCTGGATTGTCATCATGTCCAGGAGCCTGTGTAGAAGATTGATCAATGATCTGTTGTGTTTAAATGCATTAGATAACATAGAAGAGGAACA
>VXAB01013197.1:570975-634089 GCA_013399175.1 Odontophorus gujanensis
TTTTTTTTTTAAATTTCCCATCTTAATTACTTATATCTCAATAATCCCAAGAGATGTATTCTGTATGTTAGCAATCTATTCAGATTCCCCCTCCTCAGTTCTTTTTTGTAATCAATCCTAACATGAAATGAAGATGAAAATTAGCTTTTGATTCTACACTGCCTTGACAAATATCAAGAGAACAACAGGCATGGGACATACATCAAAACAGCCCAAACTTCAGATGTTCTTGCACTCAGCCACAAAGACTGCAGCCCTTCTTGTGCATTTGACACAGGCTTTCTCCCCTAAGCACTTCCACATCACTCTGTTGTGTTCCCTATGGATTGTCATTATTGTCAAAAAACAAACAAATCCCTCTCCTTGTTTGCCTCACCACACAATTTAATCATCAGCTTTCTTTGACCATATTATTGTATTGCTCATGAGAAATTAGCCAAAATATTCTATTTACTGCATTCCCATAACCAGTCCTATTCTAACTACGATCTGATGTCCTCAAGTTTAAAAAACAGACTGTTCTCAGGCTGTATGAAACCTCTCTTCTTGGTCAAATTAGAATATCTCAGTCTTCATACCCAGGCCTAAATTAAAATCACAATTCTCACAAGTGCTTTAATTTTTGGAGACATCTCAGATTCTGTGCACTGTGCTTTGTTCTGGAATGGCAATCAGACAGCATTTCACAAATAGTGGATTTACTGGATTTCAAGTCTTACCATGCTGGTAAGACTTTTCTCCCCCACTGTACTTCCCTGGAAAAAATAAAAAGGAACTACACTTCTGCCTTTAAGAAATGCATAAATGCGGATTAACTAATGAACACAGCTTTCATGCAGGATGCATATTTTTGATTTTGTGTATTTTCTTCCTACATGCTACAGTATAAGAATTTAAGCCTACTGCAAAGCATGCTGAATAAGCAGCAGGCTGCAGGTGGCCTGCAGCCCAGAGCAGGTTCCCCAGCCTGGAGCTCATTTTAGCAGTGCTCATCCCAGGGCTGTTTCTGGACCAAGTCAAGGCTGGACAAGGTGTGCAGGCAGCAGAACTGTGTTTCCCAGCTCTTCTTTACCCTACAGTAAAGTCCCAGTGACGTACAAGCTCTAAGGCCTGAGACTATGCCCCTGTTCTGAAGAGCAGCTGTATGAGTTAAAAACACTCCTGTTAACGGGAAAGACTAATTTTTATATCAGTTGGATATTACCTTAAGCTTCCACTTTAAAACAGAAAACGTTGCTGCTGACTCGCACTAGCAAATAATGTTCAGTATCTCTTTTTTTGCCAAGAAGTCCTGTTGAAGTAAGAGGCTATTTATCTGTTAGCAAATGTTGCACTGACTGTCAGCTGAGCTTCTGTAAGGGACTAGAGAGGGTTCTTCCATTTAGTGGACCCCCACAACCATTATTTTCAACGTGCATGCATAACCCCT
Organism: Odontophorus gujanensis; assembly: GCA_013399175.1. Taxonomy (NCBI): domain Eukaryota; kingdom Metazoa; phylum Chordata; class Aves; order Galliformes; family Odontophoridae; genus Odontophorus; species Odontophorus gujanensis. Next base: position 572,405 of record VXAB01013197.1, read on the forward strand.
CACCCATACTGACAGTATTTTCATTACTGCTCAACTCTTTTCCCTTTGTGTTCTGCTTACAGTGGCTTCTTTTTCAGATTAAAAATCCAGTCTTTTTTTCCATGATCAGAGCAGGGTTTTGTTTTTCACTCCATCTTTAACAGTAGCTGTTGTGAAGGGAAACCCCCAGCAGGTTCCCATTGTGCCAGCACAGGATGCATTCTGGCTTGAGTCCCAACTAAAAGATGCTAACCATGCCCAACATTTGTTGTGGAGGGAGGCGATGACCTCATTTGAAGTGAGGAACTTATGTTGCTTCCATTTGGAAACATGTTCAGTAAAACTAGTCCTGCAGCATCATGAGGTGACCTGAGAAAACAGATGATACAATTTCTACTTATTTTGATAAGAGTGGGCTTACTGAAACTAACAGAACTTTTATTTGCTGCAAGTTCATGATGACTAAGATGCATACACTGGAAACTGAAGGCCCTCGGCATTTCTTAAGATTTTGTTCTTACGTTAATTCAGAATTTTCATCCGGACAAATGTGCTACACTCACTTGAAAAGGGATGGTATCTTATTTCATTTAAATGGTACCGGTCAGTTAACAGCAATGGTTGAACCAAGTGATATAAACAGGCTGTGTGAACTTCTACAGGAGGTTCTTCATCCATTCTCCCCTACTACCTCGTAAGTAAATCTGCATGAGAGAATTTCACTTGTATGTTCTTCAGCAGAAAGGGGGCTGGTTGCACTGGATGATAAAACACTGCTCTACGTGCAAAAAGCTGCAGCTTTATGTACCACACTGCCATACGTGTTTCCTTTTGATAAGAACGTGACAGCCTGGGGCCAACTGCTATCTGCAGTTCTGCTTTTAATTATCCTTCAGAGAGATGCTCTTGGGATCCCAGTCCTAAACACAACCACAGGGCAAGAGGAAATGCTTTTTTCCTACTGCCTGACAATTCAAAGGATACATCCTTTGGCTAAGAAAAGCTACCTTCTTTGAATTTGACTGCCGAAGAGAAATAAATTCATTATTGTCAAAAAACAAACAAATCCCTCTCCTTGTTTGCCCCACCACACAATTTAATCATCAGCTTTCTTTGACCATATTATTGTATTGCTCATGAGAAATTAGCCAAAATATTCTATTTACTGCATTCCCATAACCAGTCCTATTCTAACTACGATCTGATGTCCACAAGTTTAAAAAAAACAGACTGTTCTCAGGCTGTATGAAACCTCTCTTCTTGGTCAAATTAGAATATCTTATTTCTGCCACAACTGCAACTGACTCCATAACCAACTGTACTTGCAACAGCAGGGTCTCTATCTCTGACCAACAGTCAAACAACCTAGTAGAGATAGTAAGATATTTACTCACAGCTGCACAGATTTAAGTCCTAAGCAAAGCTGAGAAGGTTCATTTTAGATTCAGCTTCTACCTTCAAGAAATCTTCAACCAAAACATAAAAACATCCAAGAAAAAGAAGCCTCTTTCACTGTTGGACCATAAGACAAAATAAGGCTGACACAAAGATCTAATATGCATCAACATCAAGACCACTTGCAAAATCCTAGCTGCCTCAGCCAAGTGCTGAATCAGTGCTCAGTTACCACTGGAAATGAGCCGCCTGTGTCGGAGAAGGTGACTGAAAAGGACCCACAGACCTAGAGACATTCAGACTGGTGCACACAAGGAAATTTCACAGCTTCCAGTGCAGGAGATGTTCATGACCACCTTTAACAGTACCTAGAGGCCTGGAGTGAGTGGTTTGTGTGCAGTGACAAATGGCTCCTTTAAAACTATAATGCATCTCTCCTACTGCACTAGTTGCTTAGACTTTATCCATGCAGTCCACTCCAGCAGACAACGAATCTAGCCAGTCATGTGAATTTCCAAGGTGCAAAAGACTTACAGACTTAGATGGGAAACACTTGCCTAACATCCACCCTACGTGGATGCTATGTTCAAATGTTATACATCTTGAGAATCCCCCTCAAGATTTTATCTCCTTGTTACGTGTCACCACAATTACTTGTCATCAGCGATATTCAACAAATTCAGAACAATTTACCTGGAGTTGTAACAAAATCGATGTCTGACAACCCAACAGAAAGCACTTGCACTGACATCAAAAGAATCTCACAAGGCCAGTGTTCAGACAGGAGGCAAGGGTCTGTGCAACCTGAAATCCTTTCTGCCAACTTGGATGAGATTTTGAGACTTTGAAATATAGTTTTAATGTTTCAGTTTCCCCTAAAGAATTTAGGAAGAGCATTTGCAATCATGCATGTACTGAATTAATAGCACCAAAAGGAAGGTCCTAACTTTTAACGAGTACAAATCAGTGTACATCTGTAAAAAAACAAAAAACCCATACACAAATGTTCTTTTAATGAGAAGATGCAAATCCCTTAATAGTGACTTTTCAGCTGTCAGGCTGCCCTGCATGAAAAGGCAAACCTGAATGACAAAGTAAATTGGGACACACTGTTCAAGAGCATAAAACCAGAGAAATCACTGTGTTCACCAGCAAATCCCTGTGCTGCACCGGGAACGAGCAATCAGCCAAAAAGCTATGATCTTTGTGATCAGCTCAACTATATCATTGATGAAAAGCATCCAATATAGTTAAGGGAAAAAGATTACTGCATCTAAAATTCAAGATTTATCCTTTAGTCTGACAGCTTCAGCTTCTGGAACTTTGTTTCAAACTCTGAGAAGCAACTCCTGGGTCTGTAATGACTCATCTCTTACTCTCTGAAGTTATCATGCACTTACAAGTATAAAATAAATCACTGACTTTCATAACTGCTACTGCAGTCACAAAGAGCTAGAGAAGAGCTGGATGTGCTTAGAGGGTTTCTTCTTATGTTTATATTCACCTCAAATAACAGCTCATAAGACAAGGTACATGAGATGCCATTGATCTACTCCTTGCTATTTTTCCCTCTCTCAGAAACTGAGTACCCAGTGAGCATGGAAGTAATTTCATCATATCCTAGGCTCAAATTTAAAGCCATTTCCACACCAAAGTCACATTGTTCAGATAACAGATGCATGAGTCGGTCTACCTTTGTATACACTGGACTTCACAATCAAGATCAAGAAAGGCAAGGATAAAACCAATCAGCAGTACTCTTCAAAACATTTTTAAAGTGTACTCACTTGTAATTTCAGATACATCCCTCTGAAGTTAATGGAAAAAAAAAAAACAAGCAACAAGAAATAAAAACAACTTGAGTAAGAACAAAAGTAGCAATATTATCTCACTTAGAAGGAGAAAATGTAACCCCAAAATAATTCTGCCTTGGAAGTTAAAAGGCATTTGAATGGCTACTTGCACTCTTACTGTGGTTTAAACACTTTGATACTCTGCTCAGGATCCTTACAGGATTCACAAACCTCTACTGGTTTTTAAGCATCAACAACCTTTAGAGGTTTCCTAACAGGGGTTATAATATCAGAAGCAAAGAACCTCTTCCAACTTACATAACTGAGTACCTTGTTAAGGACAGTCTCTGGCTAGAAAACCCCATGTACTCCAAGTGACAGAATCAGAAGGGTGGGGGGAATTATCTAGAAGGTTTTCAGGTACTAAGAGGGTTTCTGGGGCAAGATTTGCAACACAGCACATGAACTGCCTTAACAGTCAGTTCTGTAGGACTAGTTGGATGCATTAAACGTGAGCTTTGTAACAGCAGTTTACCTTAGCAGGGTTTGAAACACTTAACAGAACAGACTGTCCTGACACCTCCTTGTAGACTGACTGTGAAATATGTATGGCCTAGTCCAACGAGATGCAATCAGTGGAACCAGTAAAGCTAGAAATCCACCGCAGATTAGAAGGTGCCATTTTTGCATGGTCACTTTGCAGTAACAGAACGGAACTAGCATGATTCTGCCCTTCAAAGCCACTGCACACTAAAGGTTTGGAGTCCTTTAGGAGAACTCTGATGAACTGAACATCAAAGGAGGTGCTTCAACATTTTTTGACAAAAATAAAAGTAACAGAACTGACTGAACCTTTTACTTCACCTCAATCTTCAGAATTTGTTATCGCCTGAAAACGAGCACTGTTTCATAGCACAATAATGAAGTATATTTGGAAAACACATTGTTTAATCAAATAAAATAATGGTATCTCCCAAATGAATAAACAATTTTCAAGTGAGGCTTAAAAGTTTTTGTTTTAGTATTTTAATAAGCATCAATTTAGAACTAGCTTTTCCTTAAAGCATTAAAGTGAAGACTAGTTTATTATATGCTTACAGAAATAGGCTATGCCTTCAATTAGCAAGCAGTGCATATACTAACAGAAGCAACAGTTTCTGTGCACAAGACCTCACAAAGCAAGAACAAACGGTGCTCTGCTGCAGCACAGCTGCAGATGACACGATGCTGGCCTGCTGCTCAAGGGGAGCAGTATTTCTCTTCACCCTGTTTTGCAAGCTGTGGCACACCAACCGTAAGGGCTGCAACTGAGAGCTGTATGCTGAGGTTCATACGAAGTGCCAGTAAAGAGTTTTACCTTTAGAAGATTGATATTACTGTGTGAAAAGACCGGAGAACATAAATAATATTTGTAGGACTGAAAAACAGAAGAGTTTAATCAAGTACCATAAAACAACAGAATCTAATAAAACCTTCTACTACAAGAGAGTTGTTTCACGAAGAAAAACCCTGAAATAAATGTCTTCTCAGTTTGGAAATTCCTGGTGGCAATGAATTTTGAGACAAGGAGATTATCACGAGAAAACACCCAGCATTTCCAAGATGGTTTTCAGCAGGGAACAACAACCCTGTTCTGTGAGGTGAACCGAACCACACATATTTAAGAGAAACCACTACAGCATTATTTCAGAGCACAAAGCTATTGCTGACATGGAAATTAGCCAGTAAACTGTCAGGTGCTATCAGCACTAAGGTTTCCAGCTACAGAAAATACTGCAATTAACTAAATTCTCCAGAAAACTTGTCACTCATCAATATTAATAACAGGATACCACACCTTCCCAGGAACCTGTATTTTAACTCTCCAGCAAACCTGCATCAACAGAAGTTGCTCTAACTTCGTGTTTTTTAACTGCTGTGAATAACTCAACCCACGGAGCCCCTCAGAGGCCGGTTCCCAGGGCACAGGGATGCCATTTCACAGCAGCTCACTCACAGCAGGAATTTTTACAGCACACAGGGAGCACCTTGGAGGTCACTGGGACTACCCCAGAGAGTAAGAGCAATACAGTGCCTCCTTACAGGTCACTACCAGCACAGCAGTGGCAGGCTCCTTTTTCAGTTTAATTGACCTATGGATTACCAGCAAAGCAGCTGATTTATTTAATAAAATACCCATTTAAAACATGCGTATCACTGGGCTTTTTATCACTATCATTTTTTTCCCCAGTATGCAAGACTGGCTAAAACATTTCAGTGAAGAAGACTTATGATCACGCAGGTTAGTTAAGGCTCCGATCACAGAACAGGGTGTTACAAAATGTTTCTGTAATTTAATAAGAGTCTTTATCTGCAGGGTGCCTGAACAGAATGCACTTATTCATAAGAAGAGAACAAATACTTCATGTACCATTTGACTGCTGCTGCAGCCTATACCATAACCCGAATGTCAGAACGCAACATACACAAGCCTAAACACACCTACATCCACTTGTTTGTTGCATACAACCAAAGACTTAAAACAGTAATCTAAACAAACTCAATACACAGATTTCACTCAACGCAGAATCTTCAAATGCTTACTTGTTCTGGAAAGCATTCTCCCTCTTCCACTGCCATTTTCTGTGGCCAGATATGAAACCTGATGATTCAATTAGTTAACATTTTGGACACTGCACAACTACTAAAAATAGCAGCCTCAGGAAGTGCTTTTCTTTTTCTTTTTTTTTCTTTTTTATTTTTAGAACTAAGCACAGTCACTTGTTAGTCTTCCCTTGGCTATTTGGCTATTTAGACAGCAAAGGACAAGTGATTGTAAGACTATGAAGTCACTAACAGAGCGTGTCCCAGGATTCCTGGCTCACTTACCATATTTGCAGCCTCCAATCATTCCCCATGCATGCAATCATGATCTGTGGAATACCCAAAATAGCTGCAGCATCAGCTGATCAGAAAACCACTGCTGCTTGGAATCACTCATGAAACAAGCTTTTGTCATTCTGCTTATCAGCTCTTTCTAATGCAGACTACTTTGAACTATTTCTAAAGGAAACAATAACACCATTTTACACTCTGTGTGTTTTGAATACCACATACGCCAGCCTCCTACTCCATGGTAATTTTATATTTATTCAGATTTTCTGATGACTACTTGTTATAGATGTACATTGCTGGTTCTAGAAGCTATTTTTTTTATACCAGAAGGCTGGTTTCTATATACACCAGCCTCCAATATTCAAGAGATAAAAAGCTGTATCAATAGCGAAACTGTTTTATCTCAGAGGGACGGAAGAAGCTCACAGTCTCAGCACACTCTTCTTCCTTTAGAACGGGAAGCTATTGCCAACAGCAGGAATTTACTTGCATGCTTCCCTGCAGTTTTTCTGGGAAAAAGCATGTTTACCTGTCCTCAGCTCACTGCAGGCTCCTGTGCAGCACACACTGCTACCCAGATCCACTCTGCCTGTGTGACATCCCACCACGCGCTGTACCCTGACACTGGGACAGCGGAACAAGGGGTACGATGAGGACAAAAATAACCCAGCTGTTATGTTTTGTCAGACAAGATACGCCCAGCATCTCATCCAGAAATACAGAAATCATCTCTATACAAAATTTTACGAGAATAACTTCAGATTGTCGCAAAGTATTTCTCGGTGTCTGCACCAACTCCAATTGAGCCACAAGGCAGCAGCTCGCTGCTCTTTGGTTATAATGCAGAGCTTGATACAAATTATCTGTGCAGTGTTTGGGGAGGCAAAAGATTGGAGCCCTAGATGTATTGATAAATATAACACATGCCACACACTCAGGTTATCTAGCTTAGAATGACTTCTTTAATGTTACTGACAGTGCTCTCTAATTGCCAACTACACTCTGCTTCTGTACAATTGTGCTTATGGCATTTCAGTATCTATGACTAAGATCCACTTCTGCCAGTGACTAAACACTGCGAACTGAAGTTAACAGCAGTCTGCAGGGGTGGAGGAGCCTTCCACCTCAATTTAAGTACAAGATGATGACCAAGTCAGTTCGAATGACTTTACCTTGCTGACACATCTGTGGTGCAGCTCCCTGCAGCAGAGATTTCAATCATGTGTACCACAGCTACTGCAGTGATGGTGTTCTTGTGAGCTACCCTAACAAGGCACAGCGTACTGAAAAACCCAATTTCTAAAGCTATTCTGAGGACTGAGAGTTATTTCAAAACGCTAAAATGAAGCATCACAATTCCAGAGACCCAAGAGCATACGGCTACTATCCAGCAGCTGAATTTTCATTTCTAACTGAAGAGAGGCTTATTCTGAGTGAAAGAACCAGGAGCACAAACATCTTGCCATTGCCTTTGAAAACCTGCTTGAGAGCAAAAAGAAAAGAAATACGATGATTTCCAAAGTGGGGTTCAAGGGAATCTCATGGCATTTAAAACTTACAGAGCAGTTCTTTGTGTCAATGGAAGTGTTAAATTGGGCTGTTTTAAGGACACTCACAAGAGCACCATGTAGCAGATACAGCCCATCGCCGCAAGGCAGCTCCTTGCCACCAGACAGCCCTGAGCTGCAGCCCCTGCTGGGCACTGCGACCAGGGACAAAGAACAGGCAATGTGACAGCTCTCCCAGAGAGAAAGCACCAATTCCTCAGAAGGGAGCAACAAAGATTCTTCAGAAAAAGATTCAACACTCTCCACATGTCAGGTTCACCCAAGGGCTGTGCTGGGTGCTGTTTATCCAGGGCAGCCCCCATCCTGCACCTGCTGCTAGCACGTTCTGGGCAGCAGCTCACCCCCCAGCACCTCTCTGCCCACAGCCTGCCTGTGCTGGCTGCCACAACCCCTTTGCCTTCTGTTCACTGGCTCCTGGCTCTTCAGCTTCACAAGTGTCTGAAGAGATTGGTGGATGGCGAGCCCAGATGGTTGACTGTTAACCATCCTAGGTCAGGTTGTGACATCCCCACGAGTAGATGCCTAATTGTCTCTCCATTAATTTTGAAAGGGCAACGATCAGACTTACAAAAGAACAGCACGAAGAAAAATTAAGAGCTGGCAGCACCAAAAACTCATTTAAGCACATTCCCCTCCATCAATTCAGCTCTGACGGCTCATGTCATAAATCACAGTGACACTGTATTTTTTTAACCTCGTGGATCAGTTTCACAGAATTCAGGATGAGATATCACATGCATGCTATTAACAAAGGGTAATAAAGGAAAGGCTCAATACAAATGGCAAATCAATTTGTTCCAGAACTTCTAAAAACATTGAGGATCCTTCAGTTACTCTGCCTCCTGAATTATGTGACCTGCACATTCCTACAGCCATTCTTAGCTTAGGAAAGAGAAAGGGCCTTGGACACAATCATGTACTAAGTAGATACGCAAGAGAAAACAATCTCAACAATCCATCTCCTCCTCTCTCTGGAAAAGCAAAACCTAACAAAAACCCTTTACAATCTCAGTTAAATGGCAAATGTGGTACAGATGGAGGGTTCTTTTAAACAGAAGAGTGGAAATGTCCCTTTACATCATCACTACTCTGCTCCCAAACCAGATGGAGTGCTTATGATTACTGGCTTGGAAGCAACTTACAAACAAAGCAACACATGGCAGAATTCAGCAGAAAGAAAAACATGATTTGACAGGAGATGCAGACAATACAAATATCTTCCCAAGTATGGGAAAGACAATACGGGAAAGACAAGCTGAAATACTTCACAAGAATCTGGAACTACTGATCCAGATACACGATCAGGAAGGAATAGGATTTTTCCTGCAACTGCAGTGGATGATACTTCAGACTGTTCTGACAGATAAAGGTATAGAAAGCCCACCAGAACAGAGGACATAGCTCTGTGGTATTTCAGGCACCCTTCCAGAGAACAAATGGTTGACATAATCACAGATGTGTGCTGCTTATGCCTAAGGAGTCCTCAGTTGTAAAGACTTCATATATCAAAGAAACCACTGATTATATCTGAGGTACAGAACATAAATATCTAAAATCTGAAAAATGGCTAATACGTGCCTCAACCAAGACTTCAAAATGGCAGTTCAACTGCAGGTATTACAGAGCCTACATACTGCACCCAGATGTGCAGGAAGCAGCTCACTGGAACCCACAGGCTGCAGGTTCACATGCCAAGCCAGAAAAAATGTGGACTGTGTACAGTGAAAAAGAAATGTAGAACCTCATCAGACAAACTGCACCATTCCTTGTATGAGTTCTGTTGGGAGAGTTCTCTTCTTACACTCGTCACCTTTACGGAACTAGCTTCTACAAAGTCGCTAGCCTGAGAAGAGCACATTTACTCATTGTAATCTAACTATCAGAATTATGGCTGCTGAGAGCATACAGACTCAGCAAAATAAATAAATAAATCATGTCCTAGTTACAAAAGTGTCGGCATCATTTGGGTACAGCACCAACATCCATCACGAAAATACTATGTTTGCTATACTACCATTCACACGCTGCCAGTCCTGTTCATTTGCTATTAGAAAACAGCCACATAATCAGAAATCTATAGGCAGAAGTATAAGATCATACAAAGAACAAGAACAAAAAATGGAAAAAACAAGGATAGAAAAACAATCCTACAAATATTAGGTCAAGATCACACAGCAAAATAAAAATACTCTCATTTTTTCCTAGATAATTTTATTTCAGCTTTTTCATAATACATTGCTCCTGAAGAGAAAGTAGCTACAAAACCTGTAAGCCCTTTAGTAATTGTTTTCTTCACTTTGGCTGGGGTATCCCCATCTGCCCTCGCCCCCAAATAATCTGAAGTTCTGCAGAATTAAGAAAGGAAACCTTGTCACTTCTGCTACAATGTTTAGAATGTCTCTATAAGCACTTTCCAAATGATTGAACAGAATGCTGAGAGTCTCATCCTATTCTTTCTTAAGATTAGCTAACATTAAACCTGAAAGACTGAAATATGACCACTTTTAAAGGATAGCCTGAAGTAATTTCACAGGTCTCCAAATACTTCAAAACAGCATGCCTCTAAACCAGCCCTGCTGTGACCTGTGAAATTCAGCATGTTACAGATATTCCATAGGAAATACACACACCAAAGTGCTGCAGTGTTTATTCTATCAAGATCCGTAGCAGCTTTCATTACTTCACCATCAGCACTTTGCCTCCCCAGGACATACAGCAGGGCAAAGGGGCTCTCAGGATTAAGGGCTAAAATAAGTGCTACATGCATGGCATGAGTGGTATGCACAAAGAATGCAAACTGCTATCTACAAAACCACTTTACATTCCACTTTTTAACCCTGTATTGTTCCCTTATCCCTCAGAGTGCAGTTACATTATTTGCATTCCGTCCTGCTAATCTCAGGCTTTGTTGAGGGGCACTTTTTGTTTCGTTTTCATCCCTTATTTGCAGTTTCTGTGCTCAAGTTCTACAGTTCCTCCAACTTTTAACTACCTTGGACGTGGAACACCAGCAGACTCTCCCTCAGAACAACCCTGCCACCTTTGAGTAGGAAGAAGAGATGATGGAAGATCACCAGACTGGTAGATAAATCTGAATTTCCCATCCAAAACAACCAAGATTGATCATTTGGGGCTTCCACCACTGCGACCCAAACAATTTCTTCTCATCAGTAGCATTAGCTTACTTTTTCTGTATACTGACTGTACGTGCAAAGGGGTACATCTCCAACCTGTATCCTAGAGAGACTCAAAAGATGAAATTGCAAAACCACTGCAACAGTATCACAGAAGTCCCATAAACAGTCACTGTTTGAAAAAGGAAGCTCAGATACAATTTGTCAAGGCAACTTCTCGCCATCAACAGCACTCTATGCTCTCTAAATCGTAAAGAACTGTAGAGAGCAGAAGTTTTCACTACATCCACCCTCTAAGGGCCAGAAGGAATAGCCTCAACTAAGCCTGATGGAAATATTTAGCTTTATTATTATTTCCTTCTCTCCCACTGATGCAACTTTCACCACCAAGCATACATCCACGTTATTCATTTTTTCCATGGAGAACACCTCAATAAGCCTTTGGAAAAACCTAGGGTAATAAAGCTGTGAGCTGGAAGAACTGTATACATAATCACCATGATGAAAATCACCCATCGACTCCCGGACAAATTGACTTGACACCATCGTGCTTGAAAAGTAACTACTGGAAGCCAATTAGGAGGGGAAAAAACAAAAGCTAGAGACTCCTGGCAGCTCTGTGTTTAGTAAAACCACAGACCTCACATGAACTGTCAGAGATGAGGGGAAGAGGAAGGGCAAAGCACTATATATGGAAGGCACAAGGAGACATGGCAACAGACCTTCCTAGATCATCTTGAAGCATTGCTGATGATTGCAAATTCCCTGCTGATTAATCAGATAGTTTGTTGCTTGCCACGACTCTAGTTCTAAGACATGCTGAAAATTGGGATTTCGTACAAAATTGAAAACACTAACTGCCTTACTCCTCCTTTAAAACACTTCACTGGAGCACAGAATCCAGAACGTGGAGTTTCCTTGGATCTGAGCAGTAATGCTGAGCATTTTAGCCAAAAAGAGAACTTACAAATCAATGAATACTACTAGCAGACTAGGGGAATCAGTGGTTGGTGATTGTCTCCATGGGTGCATGGGTATACAAAAACATAAACACATTTATAAGAATATACCAAAAACCTCCTGAAACAATCACAGGAATATTACATGAAGCATACAGTCCACTTGTAAAAGGCAGCCATGTGACAACTTGGCTCTCAGTCTGAATCCTATTTCTAGCAATATTCAATATTCCAGGATTGCCAGGAGCAAAGAATTAATCACAAGATTCATGGTGACAACAGCAAAGTATTTTGTACTAAAATTGAGTTAAGCACCAGAAATGTGACTGATGGCAAATCAGCTGTTCCAAACACTCCCTCTCTCTGTTGTCTATCTTTTAGGTTTATTCTGAACACAACTGCAATATGAAGCCACAGAACTGCCAGATGGTTTCAAAATGCTCAGACATGGTTTCTGCTCAGAAGAGATTTCCATCCTGTACTACGTTCCAAGAAAAATATTGCAAAAGCTGTAGTTGTCCAGGATATCTGATAATTGACCCATCTTCACAACAGCTCAGTGAAAAAAAAAAAAAAAAAAACTCACCAGCCCTCAGCATTAATTATTTGACTGTCCTCTTGACTTTCTTTGATCCTCCGTCTAAAGGAGCTATCCCAATGGAAACAGAAGTAGGCTTTATCCAGAGAAATACCAAGAACAGAATCCAAAGTGTGTCAGTTCATCACAGGAAGAACGCCACATGAGATGTCCAAAATCTCGTGAAATAAACACAATCAAGACAACCCATGATTTTAGGTATAACATTTATACATGCTTACTAAGACTTTCCTTTACTGATGGTGCAAGGCTTTATTCAATACAAGAAAAAGTGAAACACTTATATAATCTGTATTACATATTATCTATAACTAATGATATTAATCTGTTCCTTAATATAATTAGGATAATCTGATGGAGTAGGATTATGACCAAGGCTGCTAAGCAATCAGCCTGGTAAACATTCCAGATGTACAGACTATAGCTGAATTATAATACTATTAATACTATAAACACTATTTCTAAAGGTTCTGCAAGACATCGGAGAACAAGAGCTCTCCTGCAAGCCAACTGCACTCAGCTCACAGAGGCAGTGAGAGGTTAGAACAAGATGCTACTGAACACAAAAACTTGTCAACATAAAGTCAGCCTGAGCCCTGCCTACAGCTACAGTATGGGGCAATGTGCTGCTCCTGTGGGGCCACAGCTTGCATTCTCCAGTGCTCTTCACGTAAGGAAATGCAATCTGGCCAGCAATGGGCAAAAGACTGCTGTACAGTAAGCACTTGCTGTTATTAACAACTGAAATAACTTGTATTTGTCACAAAAAAATAACTAAAACCCTGCTTCAACACGTATTAAGTGCTTCACTCTGCAGGGTCCTCCCTACCATCTTCCTTTTCTAAGGTGCTATCATTTTCAAATAAAATGTGTTGGGGAGAAAGCACTATGAGCTGCACGCCCTAAAGTGGGCTGCCCCTTTTAAGCATGGTCACAGCAAACCCTCAAGTGATTTCTCCTAACTTTCTCTTTGAACTACCAAATGGCATAAAATCAAAGAGTAGACAAATTATGAAATGATTTACATAACACACTCAGTTTCCGGCTCCTTTGAGGTCAGTGTTTTGGTTGGGTATGAAACCATCCCACAGCATTAACTCCACACTGAAAATTCTGAGTAGCAAATACAAGAAACTTTCCTGACTGCTTCCTCCTCAAATCTTAGGTAGGGTGGGTAACATCAGTTGACTTTTCTGCACTGAGGTCATACAGCAATTTCCCCTAAACAGAGAAAAACAAAAAGCAGTCTTCTCATCACGATCACCACTGCTGACATACTGCTGGGGGATGAGGACAACTGAGCAAATTACATTCCAAACAGGACTTAGATTTGTCAGCACTGATGTATAAAAGTGTCTCTCAGCTCTCACCTCTCACCGTACTGCTGGCAGCTTGGCTAAATATTAATGCTATCCTTGAAGCTACTGATTTTGCATCTCTTTATGTGTATTACACACGATGGTGGCCATTAGCACTACAAATGAACAGAAGAGAGCATCTTTGGTGCATCAGTGTTTATACATATCCCTAGGAATCAAGGATAGGACAGCAGGTGGAAACTATAGGATGCATAATTCCTCAACACAGAGTTGAGCTTTCAAGATCTACAGAGATTTCATTACACCGAGTTGTAGCGTAATACATTCCAGCTATACCACAGGTATTTTATGCAACAAGATAACTTCCACTGTACAGCAAAGTAGCTCTCCTAAAATACTTCAAAAATTAAGGATGCCTTTTCCTGCCCATGTAGGCAAATTACAAGAAAGATCCACAACTATTACAGGTCTTTACGAAGAATCCTTATGCCACTTCTTGAATTGCCTTAACTCACGTGCATCATACTTGATATCTAATAGTCACGCTATATTTATCAAAATGTATTTCAAACTCTATATGAGGTTAGAAAACAACTGCTTTTTTGATCTGGCTTAGTTACAATCACTGCTTAATACATCAGTGATTATACCAGAGAAAACAGGTTCATGACTTTCTGATAACCAGTTTCATACCAAATGTTTTGAACAGATGCACAAATGTACCTTGTGATGGCAGCACCATCCATGCAGCCATGTCAATAGCACACACAGCCATATTTTTTTTTTCCTCTAACCTACTTAGCTTCATCCCACTCACAGTGCATTTTTTTTCTTTGGGAGCAGCTACTGTAGCTAGCTCTTGCATTTCCTTTTCTCTTCATGAACAGTTAATTCTTATCTCATGCTAAATAGCTTTTGCAGAGCTTCCGAAATTACCGTATAGCAGTAGTATTTCTTATATCTGTATTAGCAACACGATGCTTCAGCAAAAAGCAGTCCCTTGGCAGGACTAACTAGCTAGTGTTCACACTGAATTATGGAGGAGGCAGCAGCTGCTATATTTAGGGCACAGAATATCTTCTTCCATTTTAAATCTATTTTACAGATCTCAAAACTCACAGATGCCTTTTCTGACTGATCAAAATCCTTTTCAGCTGTAATTGACAAGCTGATCATTAAATCAGTATTCATTTTTCTCCAGTTACCTATTTGCCTTAATAAAACAAAAATCATACCTAAATGAGCTGCATCCCCACTGAGCAGCTGCATCAGGGCTTACTGCGTGCTGGGAATCAAGGGCTGCCATGGGGAAGGGTAGCAGCCCACAAAGCCTTGTGAGATGGGGACTGCTCCTGCAACACGGGGGAGGGAGCTGGGTGGGTGCAGAGCCTGGCTGCACCCACCGGGACCAGGAAGCAGCACGCGCCCTGGTGCTGCGAGCTGACAACACAAGGCTAAATCACACAGAGATGAATACTTTTACCTTTCTCAGTGGAATAAAAGCCTAGAATTTTACAAATTAAAATGTTGGAAGAAGACAAAAATCAGACATTTATGTTGTTGCATAAAACTTCCTCCAGGATAGTAAGCTACAGTTTCCATAGACAATATTTTCCTATTTGTTTATAGGTATCTTGTTATCGCTAACTATTTTCTGAGCAAGATACAAATAATTAAAATTTCATGAACACGCAGAGATGGCACTTCCTTACTCTCCCCCCCACATCCCACCCTTAAAACACACAGTGACATTTATCATTATTTTAGTAAGCAGTAGTTTATGGAGCAGCCCAGTGCTTTTCTCAGAATGATTCTCACATCCCAATAGCATGCTGGCATTTACTCACTAAAAATGAAACAACATCCTGTGAATTTCCAGGACAAGCCATTGAACTTCTATCTGTAATTTCTGTGAATAATCCCAGAATCAAAACTTTTTCCACATTTCCCAGTTCTTCTCCATGGTAGCATCTAACGAGCTCTGATCATTCTAAGGCTGCCTCACATGAGCCAAGGCTTTAATGCGGTTTTTAAAAGACATCTAAAATACATTATAAGTGTATCACTGATCCAACTTTTCTTTGGATAAAGTATGCTCTCCAATAACTTACCTATGGTTTTTGTAATGGCACGAAATGTAATGGATCTTTTTGAAGTCACTTCCATGTTCAGACAAACAATTCCACACACACAGGGAGTTAATGCTTATCAACTAGCTATTAAAATATTTCCTAGTCCAATGTGTTCAACATGCTGACAGCTAGGCTACTGGTCTGAAAAGTGCAGAGAATAGCACTGATCCTATATTTAGGCAAAAATATAGTTACGGTTAGGAAAAGGCATGTATGAATCTGAATACAGACTTGATGCAAACTTGCAAGTAATGTATTCACGCTGTCTAGCGAATACCACGTGGTCTGCAGCACGCAAGTACTCTCTCCACAATAACACTGGGTATCATTTGAAATTTAGCAGCAGCCAACTTAAGAGAAGGGAACGACTTCCATTTTGATTTTAGTTGCAAGCACCATCTTGTGGAACCAGAAAGCCTACAGATTATAAAAAGAGAGATTTACAAGCTCCTCTCAATAGCGGATAGGGAATGCCACCTGGCCATAAAACAAAGAACAAACAAGAGTAAAGTTACTTATTTCTCTCTCCTGCTCCAGACCCACGTACAAATGAAAAGAAGCTTTTTTCCTACCCAAAACACTAAGGATTTCTTGTCCCTACCTACCTGCATACAAAACGCCGTGGGCAGCATGGCTGATATATTCATTGGCAAAGAATTGAAGATCAGATTCCTGAGGCTATAATGAGAAATTACAGTCCCTCTGTAATGTAGAGTTCAGCTCCATTTCCCGCCCTTCCCTCTATATCTCACAATGCCATTATAAACTGTCACTTCTGATTTACAGAGCAAACGTCTTTCTCCTTAAACGAGGGTACTTTTCCAGAAAAGCTCAGCTCAAAGACTTACTATAATACTGTCTGGTAAAACAAGCTCACACAAGGTGCAGATGTAACCTTTAACACAGCTATGTTGCATTTGCATGATGGCAGATGTCATTCTACAGGCTGGATGAGGAGGTATTTTCTTTCCAGATGAAAACGGCAATATACATGATGAAAATGAAGGAAAAGTAGACGCCTATGGAATTCTAAGTAAAAAAGTCACATGTGAACTTGTGTGATCTATTTTTAATTCTTAAGCACAGCTAATGACATTATTATTAATATTATTGTATTCATCAGCATTCAGCAGACAATTCTCCTTCTCCTACACAACTCCGTGGAACTATTTAAAATGTAAATAGAAAAAGGAAAAGAGCTCTCCAATAAGGGCTAGTTTGGCTATGAATATTAAACTGCAATGAACCCTCATGGGAGCTCTGACAGACTGCTTCAGGATGGAAAACTGTGTCATTACTGACATGAATCATGTTTCCTAAAATTACTGGGAAGAAAATGTTCTTTTAAAAGAGCACCATCCGTGTGTCTAATACCAAATCAGAATGGGTGACCCAAAGATATGTTCATTATTCTTGTCCTCATTATTAGGATTCTTAGCTGAATTACACAGGGAATGTAAATAACCAGCATTCTACATCAGAACTTGGATCTAATCTTACCACATGCACACAAGGTCAAAAACTCGCTAATGAAAAGCACAGACAGCAAGAAGGTGGGCAGATGGAGCTTTGCTTCTTGTGACAGTAGTGCTGGTGGATGTACTGCTCCTGCCATGGTTCTTCTGCTTCTTTCAGCCTACTGTGTAAAGCTATAGTATGTAAGAAGGTTAACCGTGACAACAGGAAAAACACTGCTCTCTAGCAAAACAATAAAAAACAAAGAAGGTGGACCTATTAGGATTATAGCCTTCAAACGTTAGCAAAGTTCCAGCATTAAATTGATTTAAATTATTAGTTAAATTTGGGTGTTGAATTTGCAGAAAGATTGTACAAATTAGCACTTAAAAATTTACTGGACATTAATATAGCACGTGTCCCACTGTATATGCAAATATATCCGTACAAATGAATAATTTGCATTAAAAAGCTCCCATGCATTTTTATGCTGTTGTATTTCACTTATTGCTAGTAAGAACTTGGATCAAGATAAAACTCCTCAGCATCTCACAGACTCTGGCTTGCCTTGTGCAAACGTAGAGCAAAATGGATGCCATGGCCAGATTCCAGCTCAGGGAATTGAACTCCCCTAAGACACTTCCCAAAGCAGTGGCAATTATCTACAGTATTCTTTATGCACTGACACCAGCTACTGGTATTTTCAGCAGCAGTGCTGGAGGTTCCTTATTTTTCGTTTCTTTTTACTTTACCCCCATAGCAGCATATTGGCTATACACAATTAGGTACGAATTATATTCTTTCATTGGCAAAGTCCTTCCGAATTGTTCAATTTTTTTTTTCCATTAAAAATACAGTGAAATAATGTATAATGATAGAAATCACAATGAATAAAAAGATGTAAACAATGACAATGTGTCAGTGCCACTGTACATTCATAACTTCACATCTGCCTGCAAAGTTCCTACTAAAAGCTCTGGATGTTCAACTAGCATTTTTCATTGCTTTTTAACTCAGACCATCTTCAGCAGATCCCGTATGATTGAAAATTATGCCTCTGTAATTTCAGCTATATCAGTCAGCCAATAAGTGCGACACTAACCCTACCTGGCTTAGATTCCTAGCAGTAGGGAAGAATGGCCTTGTTATTTTTTAAAAGCTACACCTAAAGCTACGTAACAAATAGAAGCCAAGGGGTAATATAGAAAATCAGTGAGAATTAAGTGTAAAAATATCATTCCCTCTGCTTTGGGTACGGTTCTATTAATGAGGTTTCAAAAACTGTGGAACAAAACAACTTTTGTGAGAGAAATCCAGGGTTCCTCACATATACCGTACAGAAAGAGCAATTTGGAATTTCCACTTTATAAATACATTTGGTTTGTGGGATTTTTTTTTGGTTGGTTTGGGTTTTGTTTTTTGTTTTGCTTTTTTAAATGCAGTCAAGCTGGCTGAGCTTTAAATAGCTCCATTGCCAACCAGTACTTTACAGCCCTCCAGCACAGGTGTTTACTTCCCTTAGGCTGAATAACAAACTCATTGGCATAAATCACAATATTGTGCTAGGCTCCCTGTAAGGCCAGCACAGCCATGAGGTATCCACTGGGAGGATATGATCTGACTGCATGGGAATGAGCTCTCACAGCCTGGACTCAGGGAAGCTGCATATCAACACACACAAAAGAGCCCGCTGCAGGCTGACAGACCCAGGTTCACCCCAAATAGTTTCAGGCATTCGGTCAAAGTCACTGGGAAAGGTCAGAATCAGCCCACTAGCAGGGACTTCACTGAACAGCTCTAAGGAGGAGCCCCAAACAACTCCTGGAGATAGCACTTTCTGCTGAAAAACACATGGGTCCTCATTCAGGTGCCATGAATCTGAGGGAAAGCTGGGTTGTGCTTCCTAGATGCTCAGAACAGTCCTTTTCCCCATTTGGGAAATCTGGCCTGAGGAAGTACCCAAGCTTCTCCATTTATGTTGTACAGGCAGCGTAACAACAGCAAATGCTGAGTGCTACACTGAAATAGCTCAAAGAGATTTACAGACTTCATTTACCAGTTGCTTTTAGCTGTTAAATGACTAATGGGTTAATTCCCTCTCTGGCGAAAAGCCTTTACTCAAGAGTACATGAGACTTTGTAAGCCATTTTGAACAACAAAAGAAACTGGGGTAATAGGAAGCTTGTCCAGGATATGTTTTAAAAAAAATAGGATATTCTGTTGGAGTAATATTTTAGATAGTCCCTTTGGAAAACAAAAATCAGACATGATCAGTTCTGTTTCAGACAGAATAAATGCAGTGACATTTCCCTTCCTTTTCCACTCCATCGTTCTGCCTCCCTAGCACTGACTCATGGACCTCCTTCATTACTAAAATGCACACCAGAGATGATGATTAGTGTCCCGGATACTTGATAACAGCAACAGCAATCAATGCCTCTCTCTAAATCTGCCTATAGGAAGTTATGGCTCGGTGCTCTTGGATACACTAGATACACGTTTTCCTACAGTGATCTGTATGGCTTTAATACTGCAGCTATATTGGATTAGTGCAGAGTACTCTTTAGTTATTTCTTACCTTCTGTGCCGCTGCTGCTGTCTGTTTGCTGAGCTTCAAAGCACTGGATCTAGAAAGTAAAGCTCCAGCTACTTTAGGATCAGGCTGCCTGACAGGCTCCTGCAGCCATCCCCACATCCCACCGAGCAGCCCAGGCTGCCTCTCTCATCAACAGACCTCATGTGCATGAGCTGCTGCTGCTTGCCAGCCCAACTGCTTTGGGACTTTGCTCGCTTTTTATTTATTTAGTTGGTTGTTGGTTTGACAGGCACAGTGGAAAAATACTTTCCCTCAGCAAGCCAAGAACGGCACACAGACTTTCCTAGGGGAAACCGGAATGGGGAAGATTTAGATTTTGGCCTCAGTTTTACAGATAGCACCACACACACGCTTAGCTATAAAGACAAGAGCCATCTCCTGATAGCTTACCAGCACAGGTGCAGGCACACTTCAGCCAATTCCTTCTATTCATTTCCTTGAAGTTTAATTTATAAACATATTCTTATATATTTGTGTTCTGGAAAACAAAACAAGTCCCTACAAATCTGTTTTGTGTACCTTAAAAAAAAACTATACTGCATAGTAATACTGCAAATTGACTACAGCTAAATTTATCTTCACCAGTACAGCTTATACTGCACTGTAAGAGACAATTTTAAGACGATATCGATATTAGAAATCCCAGCTAGGTGCAGCAGCCTAATTGGATTATCTTTACTTAGCATTTTTTTCAGGAAGACATTAGTTGCTTTTCTTTTATAGGAAGGCATTGACAGAGACCTTTAAGCAGACCAATGTGACACGCAATCAATAGTTTTAAAACCACATGCAATTATGGAACATTTTTTGAGTAAGCATCCTCCTGTTCACTACATATATGATGTGCACACTGTTCAAAATCTAACGTATGTAGTTCATCAGCTTTTGACACAGTCTCTCTGGAGACTGGGACTCAGAGATCCATCTCTGAAGAGGAGCACACCAGTGGTCAGAGCTGCCAGCAAGCTTCTCATCCCAGTTGTGTTGAGCTGTGGCACAGGCAGCACCAGCTCAGGCAGGTCAACGAGGCCCCCTGCACCAGTAAGCAGCCGGACAAAAACAGAGGCAGAACAGGCAGGTGAGTGCATATGGAAGAGCCAGCAACTCCTTGGGCCTCGCACTTGTCTCTGGCTGGCTCCAGGCTGAAGGCAGGCAGCCAGCAGCATGCATTAGGATCACAGATCTAGGTAGGACACTGCCTGTCTGAACAAAGCACAAGCAGCCAAGATCTTTTGCACACAGAACAGTGAGAGACACTTTATTTCCTTGTGATTTAGAGCTCTGACCATGACTCAAGTGCCTCTGGAGTCACTGAATCAAACCCAAAAACTGTCTTCATCCAAGGCTTATCCCACCAGGGCCTGACCTTCCCTAAATGACTCTCTCCAGACTCGGGGCTACCCCTGCTCACGTAAGCTGCAAACCAAAGAAAAACTTTTATCCAAACCAGGGGACAAGGCTGTGTCTTTCTGGTGTCTGACTTTCTCTTTGATACAGAGAGGGGGAATATGAGAGATGCTCCTTCAGTCTGGAAGGGATGACTTGTGCTCCAGCATCCTGCTATCTACAGCCATGTTTGTACTGCAGCATCACCTTAGTGACACTGGCAGTGGAGGAGCAGCCAAATGACCCACATTTGGAGGCAGGACCTACTGACCTGAGGGAGGTTGCTCAGCCAAATTAAGTGACTTCAGAAGAGCTGTTCTAAAGCTGTAAATGTGCTGACTAACATGTGCTGCCGCAGCTCCTGCTCTCCCCAGCACAGTGCAGAAGATCAATACTGTTTGCTGCATTAAGCACATGCAGTACCTTGGGAGCCTACCTTCCCCAGGCTGCGCAAGGAAGCCACATGTGCCACCAGGTCAGCACTTCCAGAGCCCACACATTTCAGTAAGATCCGGAGCATGAAGGCAGCTGGGGCTGCTTTCCACTCAACTCAACTTCTCACCCAGGGGACAAGGTGTGTGAAGGGCTGCACAGCAGCTGTACACTGGTTGCAAAACATGTCTTTTTCAAGCTCACAGTCTCCAATTCCAGTGTAGGCATGATTCTACAATAACAATCACTTCTAGTCATCTCATTGACTCATCCCTTTTTTACTGTACAGGTACCCCTTAGCTCTCTCTGGGCGATCCAACATAATATATGGTAATTCCAGAAATCAGATGTTTTCCACTATTTTTCATTTAAAGTAGCAACAAGAGGGAAAAATTCACTTCAGAGGTAAATAAGCCACAGGCCTTTAATGGTTTGCAGATGAATAACTGAAAGCCATTAATTTGTGAACTCAGGATTAATTTTGGAAAAAGATAGGAAGATATCAGTACTTGCAGGCTTGGACTTGAAACTTCAGCATCTGAGACTGTGACAAAATGACAGGACAGAGTTCACACAAGGAAAAAAGCTTGGCTTTGACACACACACAGCCAGCACACAAGGATGTGTCTTAACAGCAAACTGCTACCTTACAAAATGCCCTAAAGCTGCACATGCTATATACAGTATGCTACTTCAAATGCCTAGTAATGTATTCTGCAGTATCCTCAAGCTTAAGGGCTCATCTGAAAGCCACTCCATAAGCAACATTAACAGAAATGCAGAAAAACCCACTGACAGAAAAGGAAACCCTTTTCTTACCCATGTCCACCCATTTCTTTGAATAACGATTACCCTATTTATAGGAACATGGGATACTTCAGAAGGTTGCATCTCAACACTTTTCTCACACAAAAGATGAAAGAGAATCGTACAACAAAGAGCTGAGAGCTGCCGTAAGGTCTGCTATGTTGCATCAAACCCGAAGGGCCATTTTGAAATCTAAAGATATTTCTTAGAAAGATACAGCAGAGGAGAAGCATCAGAAATTACATTCACATCCACACTGTAGATTAATATGCCCCCAAGACATTTTTGAAGACTGAAAATGAATTCATATTCAAAGTGACAAACTCTATTATGACTAGCAGAATATTTACAATTACACTGTTTACAGGGCAATTACTGAAAATTTAAAAATATTGTTTTAAAAAAATCAAAGCAAAGCCAAAAACATCTTTAACAATACTCATAAGTAGTGATGGCACCAAAGCTTCCAACCACCATGACAGGACAGGAAGCAATCAGCACACAAACTCATTTGAAAAAACAACCAAAACCAACAACAACCAACCAGCATACCTCTGAACATACACTCTTGCTGCATTGCTTTTCTTTTGGTCTCACCTCAGTATGGAAGATGCCAATGATGTGACCCACACAAAAATCTACTACTCGAGTGAGGTGTGATCTCATAAGCCTATTAGGAGCATTTTTCTATGAGCACTTGTCTCAGTAGATCTTTCACTACATGGTTTTAGTTTCTACAGAAAACACAACATACAGCTAGCACATAAAGGGAATAAGGTCATATATTGCTTAAAAAAAATCCTTGATACTTTGCTCTTTGGTTAAAGAGAAGTATGTTCCATGAGCAGGAGTTAATATTGCAAACTCTGCCACTGGCATTGCCTCCTGGGGAAGTCAGAGGGATTCAAACCTAACACCATAAAGACTTGCACTTGAAATTCTAAGACACACTGAACAAAATGCTCTTCATCATAAAGAACATGCTCCTCCCCAGACTAAGTCCGCATTAAAATTGAAGGTCTAATTTTCAATTAGAAGAAATACAAAGGCCAAATATACCCCAGCTTTGTTTCGCTTTTAAGGGCATGAAATCATCCCTCCTCTTGCCCCAGTAGTGCAGTAAAACAGAAACAAACAAACAACAAAAAATGCCTAATTCAAATGCCAACCTTTCCATCTTTCCTTACTAAAACTGAAACTCCTCACTGGAAAAGCAGAAAAGAAAAAAATGAAATAATGAAGGACAGGAGGAATGAAAATACAAAAGATAGGCAAGAGAGCATCAAGAGGATGAACACTGCGGCAAGTTTTGGATGAAAACAAACAATACAGGGATACACAACCTTTAACAGGCACTCTGTGTTATTTAGTTACAGCACAATAGGAAAAGCCTTTAAGAACATTCTTCAAATCAGGCATGTGATGTGCAAAATCAGTTTGGACGGAAATACTCAAAGCATGGGGGTCTGCAATACATCCCAGAAAACAATCATTTTGAAAGCACTGAGCCTGAAGATTGAAGCAGAGTTTATTAAGAGAACTAAATATTTGAAAGATGCAAAAGGATAGTTATGCTGTGAAAAATCTAGGGGGAAGAATGCTGGGGAGCACCTCAGAAATGAGGTGAAAATTAGGAAGAGGTGGGAGCATCCTTTCTCTTTCCCCTCTAGTCAAATATTTTCAATAACAAGTAAATAAGTCCCCAGATGCACGAATGGCTGCCATCCAGGAAATACATCTGCTGTGTTTATGAGATCTGCAGTTCATAAATAATTGCCAAATATAGAATTATTCACTTCAGTGCTATCAGAGGCTTCTTTTATAAGAAAACAGAACATACCAGAATTACACTTATGAGGCAGATCAATCAGTTTGATTTAGAATTCATGTATGCATGCAAAAGATTTGCTTTTGTGGAAAAAGACCATTTCTGCACAAACTAAGTGACAGTTGAAGCTTCTGTGCCAAACACACTGCTTGTTGCCAAGAGCACCCTCTTGTATGCATACTTGTGTGCACACTTCAGCCCTTCAGCCCATGAAAACCTTAACTCCATTTTGTCAATAATTTTTTGCCTTTGTGTTACACAAAAACAAACAGCCCCCAGGTTGTAAACATCAAATAGTACATGCACCAGACACAACCTAAGTTCTGTTCTTCATGACACCAGACAGAACCTAAGTTGCCAGCAGCTCACAACAACCAAATGTTGAGAACCACCGAGGTTACTGAAAAACAAACAAACTAACAAACAAACCAACAACCAGAAAAACAACCAGAAACAACCAAACAAAAACAAAAGAAACAAAAACACAAGAAAGTAAACCAAAACAAACAAAAAAACAGCCCACCCACTGATTTCCATGGTGATTGGATCATACCTGAACAAGGAATATACAGGCATTGTAGAGGAACAGCTACTGGTATGCAGGTCAGGCATTTAGAGTAAGAAAAATTCTCCCTGTAATCGTCGAGTTGTATTAAGTACTGGAAAAATAAGGCTCAATAAATAAATTCACCCAGAGAAGGTAATATACACAGACATACAAAAGGTATATACATATGAAACAGAATGAGATCCAAAGATTATGATTTTAAGTGGATGGATCTGTACAAACCCCGTGAGGTAGAGGGCTTCTCAGCTTTTGAGATGCTGCTGTGCTCCTAGCATGGCTCTCCACATTAACTTCAACAGATGAGGGAGCACAAGAATCTGTCTGCATAAAATGCCATGCAGGCATTTTCATATTCTATACAGCAGGCAAGACACTTAAGTAAACGCTGTATGCGGATACTTTCAAGTTCTGGCCATACAGTCCATCTTAGGATAACACCAGGATAGGTGTTAGGTGTTAGGATAACTTAGGATGCAATAACACACCATTTCCATCTCTAAGGCCTTAGCCACAACACAGTCAAAAGCCCCACTTGAAAAATACACAATGCTTGAATAAATAACATTGTTATAAAGCAACTACAGCCATGGAAAAGCAGTGTAACACTTGGCAAAAGGAGTCTTCTAAAGGAAACCGCTCAACTCTCTGACGTGAGTCCAAACTCATCTCAAATCTGGAGTTCTGTATCTGACAGCAGCGTGGATGAGGCCTTGTGGACTCAGCTCCTGTCTCACATGCCTACATACACACAGAATAGCACCAAGCTCCCTGTCTGTGTATCGTGAATCATGTCTCATGGTTTCAGCACTGCCTGGACTGGGTGAGCGACTGTAGTACCTGCCTGCTGCTCTCTCGGGATGGCTCTTCCAAGACAGGCATGGTGCAAATTGTCAAAGCAGCACTTTCAGCAGCTGTGAATCTTACTTGGAAGGTATCTGTCTACTGGAAAGCAATTTTTATTAAACAGAGCTATATCATTAAAAAAAAAGAAAAAAGAATCCTTCTGCAAGGAAGACTCTAGGCATAGTTTCCAGCTTGTGTAATATCATCCTCAGCCACCTTCCAACACAAACTGTGTGAAAGCTGCACGGACACCCCACGCCAAGAGCTAGATTAAAGCCACAAAAGCAAAGGATAAGCTCAGCCACCAGACCAAACACTGCAACCAGCTGAAGATACAAGCAAGCAAGAGGAGTCCGTTCTTGGCTTGGATGTCGCTATTGTTCTGCTCATTTCAATGATGAAATGGAGCAAGTGCTTCAGATGCAGCAATGCACCTCAGGCACGCACAGTTCCCTCGACTGCAGTAGCACAGGCACGCTGGAGAGAAGAAAGGAGCCCTTTGTGCCATACCAAACACTGGAGCAACCACCAGATGATCTACTTTTTAGTCACACTTTATCTCATGATCAGCTGGGCTGGGATACTGAACACATTGTGAATTGTTTAATGATGGAAAAATAAAGTTGCAAGCTGCAGTTTGTGTTTACTAAGGTGTTGATGAGCTATTCATTTCATCAGGACAGAAAGCATCGCAGAAGAAATGCTGGAAGTTATAAGTAAATGTTGGAAAGTATTTAATTCTGTTTGTACGCCATTCTGTCTGTATAATTCCATTGGTACTTTCTGATGAATATACAGCATATCCAGTAACCTCAGCATGTATACACATGCCTACATGTAAATCCACATGAGTTGCATGTCATGCATAAAAAATAATTTCTCTTACGAAACCTAGTTAATGCTAACCATCAAAATAAGTATGAATGTTTGGTTCAGATGCTCTGCACTTACTGAAGCACTGAGAACTGAATACTGCAGCTGTATTCCATATACTACAGAAACATGAAAGATACCTAAAGGTAAAATTCAATTCTATAAAAAATAACAACAACAAAAACCCCAACAAACATGATACTGGTGATGTGTTGAATTCCACCACTGTTCTGCAGCCAAAACAGTCTCCAAAGATCTGCTTCTGATGCCTGCCTTCTGTTCAGCCTCCTGAGAAGCCACAGGCAACAAATAACACATTATCCATCTGAAGTCTTCAGTGCAACACAAATTTTCATTCTTCTACTTGCATTCTAAAACAAGTAATTTAACTAACAAACCAAAGTAAGCCCATGAATCACACTCTTATAATTACTAAGATGACACTGGGACAGATCAGGAGAAGGGCACAAATGCTTCCAGATTTATGTCCCTTTCAGTTTCTGAACACTTTGGGAGTTTACGTATGCTCACCTGCACAACAGAATCTGATTTTATGGCTTCAGTATATATAGTCTCTCATCTCCGTTTGAAGGTTGCTTCTTCATTTAGGACAGAAAACCCAACCCACACAGTATTTTCTTTGGAGAAATTGGGAATCACTAGTTCTTTAGAAGAATGTTCATGTTCAGTCTCAAAAGATGATGCAAATGAGAAAAAATCTATTGATTCTTTTTAATACAGAGATCTAACTGTGAAAGTTACTATAGTCTTCACATAAGAAGAATAAAGTTGACTTTCTCTGTTAAATCTTGTGTGACAAATCTATTTGTAAGTGTTAATTTCTTTGGGGTTTTGAAAATAGTGAAACTATTTGCATCTGAACCAAAAGAGATGAGAAGTCAACCATTAACAGAGCAGAATCTTTTAACATTCCTTCCAAACAAACTGTTAAATATCTACATAAAGCACAATGTAAAAATAAGTTAAGTCTCTGCTCTCACCTGAGAAAAGTCAATCAGCGGGGGGGCATTTTTAAACTACTCTTTCATTTCTTGCATCACAGTGAAGAAACCTCAACCCCTCTTTCTCTCCCCAGTATATCTTCAGACACTCTCAAATCACTGATGTCATGAACTACAGACCCATAGAATCAGCAAGGTTTGAAAAGACCTCTGAGATCATCCAAGTCCAACCATCCGCCTATCACCAATATTTTTTACTAAACCATGTCACTCAGTACATCTACATGTTTCTTGAACACCTCCAGGGACAGTGACCCCACCAGAGAAGAGGCCAACTCCCACCTCACCGCAACCCCCCTTCAGGCAGCTGTGGAGAGCCATAAGGTCACCCGGGCCTCCTCTTGTCCAGACTGAACAATCCCAGCTCCCTCAGTCACACCCCATAAGACATCTGCGCCAGACCCCCACAGCATTGTTGCCCTTCTCTGGGCACATGGCAGGGCCTCGATGCCTTTCTTGTAGTTGGGTCCAAAATTGAACACAGTACTCGAGGTGCAGCCTCATCAGAGCTCAGCACAGAGGGATGATATTTTCTGGCACTTCACAAGTCATTCCTAGAGGACTTGATCAACATATGGTCAAATGTTGTATAGAAACACAACATATGTTCACTGTTGGGAGGAAACAAAAGTATTGGTTAACGTCAGCCTACAGTGTCATTCACTTTGTTTTCAACAAAGTCCAAACACCCTACATTTTTGTCTTTAAGTGTTTGACATCTGCCTGTAAAGCTGGGAGCACTTACATCCATCCAGTCTCTCTCCATCCAGTTTCTCTCAAGTTCAAACATCCTGATTCATAAGCGTTTGCCATACAGTGAGTCAACGAACATCTCACCTGTAAGGCACACATCTGCACCTTAACACTGCTTTGTTGTTACTGATGCTTTACTCATGCCTTACACGTAGCAAAAGCATACCACCATCAAGTATTTAACAACCAGCTTTTCTCAGTTTCTTCTCAACAGAAATTTAAAATACTTCAATGTTAAAGCTCAGAGATTTAACAGCTCCATAACTTTAAAGACCAGGTTTTCAAAATCCAAACTGTTTTGCTTTAGTTCGGTCACTTCCTGTATCAAAATTGCAAACAAGTTTGTGGAAACAATGATAACAGGTCCTTAAAGTTTGGACACTCGCATAATCCTCTACAACTCATAAAAAGAAGAACAGCAGTGAACCCTAAAGCTAAAAGCAAATCACTGCCAAACTGCAAAGTTTTGGGAATTGGGATGAGCAGTGTTTTCCTTCTCTTGCCTTTTAATTTCAGGAGCAGCCAAACCAGTTGAAATCTGAGAACAAAACAAACTTGCTGTTGGATATTTCCTACAAAGATAGGTAGAAATTTCAGATTCTGACAGCGGTGGCAAGAAAGCAGAGCCTTAATTGTGCCCAAAGATGTTTCACTCATCCTTTATATGATCACTCACACTGGTAGACAGTTGCAACTGGAGAATATGATAGTTAATTCTTTCAGGATTATATCCTGCTGCGGTCAATAAAACAACAGACTGCATGCCAGGCGACATTTTTAATTGACGCATACTGTCCAGTTAGTGGGTGAGGTTCTTGAGAAACTAGAGATATTGTAGAGGTGACAGCTTGGTACAAAAAAGAAAACCCCAAAACAACACAACCTCTAAAAGTACCTAAAAGCTAACTAAAGGCAATGAGAAAGTGTACTGAAAATGTATTTCTGTCTGTAAAAGTGTAAGGTACAAGAACGCAAAGGAATGCAGCCCAAGGACAGCACAAACCAGACCTCTCTCAGATATTTGCTATCTGGAGAAGCGTTGGAAGCTTGAACATGCTTCTGCCTCTACTTGGCAAAATCCAGAGGGTGCAGTTGAACTGTAAAAGTTAAGCTGAAATATCTGTGTGTCACAAAATGGGTGCTCATACATTCTCTTAGCTGTCCATTCCACCAGGCCAGCATTGCTGTTGCCCCCAAACCATTGGTACCCCTCCAAAGCTGAGCTGAACATCTGCAATACTAAAGTAGAAACATTGTGTGTGGTAAGATGGGGAAGAAAGCATTAAGTCCTGCAGCTTTTAGGGACAAGTGGTTTTTAGTTCAATGAACCTAAACAGACTGTTCCCCAAGAAGCACCTGGGAATACACCAAGAAAACACACAGACTAGGTCTCTCACTTGACCCATCTTAATGCCCTGTTGCTTCTGTAAGCTGAAAAATACAGTGTGGTTACAAATATTCTCTGAAATACATAAGATGGATGAGCCACACTATCATAAATCAACACACGTTCTCATTTTTTAGCACACACTATTCAGGTCCTCAGTACCAGGTTACCAATGCCACCACTTATTAAGTAGTTCTGTGGAGCTAAGCTTGAAGTCTCCTTTGGTTGCATCAACCAATGCTTACCTGGTTTGGACTCCAGACATACATTCTCTGCACAGAAAAACAAGCAGCAGAAAAGTAAAACAAATCAAGCCATCGTTTTTATTAAATATTCTTAACCAGGATAAAATAATGAACTAAATAGCTTGCAGAGGGCACATACTGACTGTATGCTGTTCATCCCTTAGAACCAAAAATCTGCATATGAAGGAAGAAATTCCCCAGCTGACTCGAGACTCAGTTTGACTTACAAAACCCAACATGTTATTTTGGCTGGAAGAAGCCAAAGAGTACATTCCAAAATTACTGCACAACTGCATAATGGATGGTCACATCAGCTTTGATGGCTAAAGCAGCTACAGTGAGCAACAGAAGCCCTGAAGATAAGGTTGTTTAGAACCTGGAGGCAGAACACATGCACTAGGACAGCAGTGTCCTAGTTACAGGAATACAGTACTAATGGGAAAACTGCTATAACTAGCTAACACAGAGCAAAGGTCTGAAAACCATACTGACTCTGGAGCTGCCTTGTGAGGAGCTGACAGGAGGGCCTCTACCTAATGATTGTGTGCAACATGGGCATCTCTAAAAGAGAAGCATCACCCTCTGTGGCAACCTCCACTTTAATCACACTGAAGCAGCAGCTCTCCTTTTCCTACAGAGCTGGACTCTCCAGCCTTGCCACAGACTCCAGACACCAGCTATAACAAACCTTATATCCTTTAAAATAAAATTTTCAAATCTTACTGTTTTCAAACCCTGTGCTAACCCTGTAGGCAGAAGAAAGAAAATCTCATCCTCTTCTCACGCCGAAGATAATGAATTCTATTACCAAGTTGTCACGTTCACAACAGGTGTAAAAATCTGCAGCTCTGCAGCACCCTACTTGGCTCTGAAATGGAACAGGAGGGAGGGGATATTCAAGACCCAGGTTCTCCTCCATGGAGCTCAGTCCACAGAAAGCTGAAGGCACAATGGACAAAGCCTGCTATGTCCACACATATACCCTTGTCCACACCCTTTGTGCCTTCACACAAAATGTGTTACATTATCTACCACCCCCTGGCTCTCCAGAGTTGGAGCATCATGACCTCCGTCCACGTTCCTAAGGTCTTTGCTTAGCGACCTCTGGTTGGGGGCCACACTC
This sequence comes from Odontophorus gujanensis, assembly GCA_013399175.1. NCBI lineage: Eukaryota > Metazoa > Chordata > Aves > Galliformes > Odontophoridae > Odontophorus > Odontophorus gujanensis. The sequence goes on from VXAB01013197.1 coordinate 603,474, forward strand.
TGTGCCCTTCTGGCAGGAGGACAGCCCCAGGGCTGCTTTGGCCTGCTTATACTCACTGCACACCTTTGGGTCAAAGCCACAGCACTGCAGACCTACAAGTGCTGAATGCCTGTGCAAAACGGAGAGAGATTTCACAGACTTCACGCTTACCTTGTGAAGAGAAAAGAGGCCAAAGGCTTTAGTACTCAAATACACAGAACGCCACAACAACAAAAAAGCACCTCATGTCTGATTCTTAGTACTTATCAAAAGACAGTAATAGCTGGCACACGTGTACCTACAGCTATCACTATTAGGGCACAGACAGTGAGATTTAAAATGGAATGCACTACAAGCAAAGACATTTGAAAACGAACAAATTTTCACGCCAGAAAATCTGAGGACGTGCCTGCCTCAATATTATTTCTTCCCAGTTTTGCAGGGGCACTACTCAGAGTAGTCAGTAATGCAAGATAAAAACGCACGTGAACCAGATAATAATCCTACAAGTAACACAGTTCTACAAACATTTAACACTGTGCACATGAATAACCTTGGAAGTTTGAGCACTTTGATCACAAAACCTCCAAACCAATTTCTTATTTTTCAACAGTTGGGCACAATGAACTGCAATGGTGCTGGGGGAGAATGCTTGGCAAACACACTAAGAACACTGAAAGTACCTTTCAGACCTATTTCTGTGTAGTGAAACATTCGTCTACTTACTGTTTTATATCCGATTTAGTAATTTCTACTTCAAGAAAACCTTTTTATCATTTCAAAAGAAATTATTCAGACATAGTGGTCTCTGACTAAAGAGTTGTTCTACAAGTTACTGCTGAGGGAGTTCTGAAATCCATCAATCTTGAAAAACTCAAATACAAAGAGCACATGTGTAAAACTCTGCCTCTCCTTTTGTGATAGAAATTTTGCACGGTTTCCTTCTTTAAATGAAATTTCCTAGTTTCAAGTGCATTGCCCTTGAGGGTACCGAGTAACGTGATAAAATAATGAAAGGTTTCTGCCGTTACAATCAAGGTCAATATACAGTGGAACATTTCTTTTGTCTCACTTTCTGGATGATCAAAGCACTGAGACGATAAGAGGGAAGCTAGGGCTTTTATGTGACGCAACATCATCAAGCTGTATGTCCAGTCATTGCCTGGTGCTGCACTGCAGCTTCTGAAACAAATCCTTGTGTGTCCCCAGTGACATCAGGAGAATCCAGGGCCTACTTCTATTTTAAAATGACAGGAGCATTTTTCCTTTAATATTGAAAATATTCTTGATCCCAGTACATAACGTTATTTCTTTAAAAGGATCATTAGAATTCACAATGGTATTCATATATTCAAAATAAAAACTTGGAACCTAAATAACATAGAGAGAAAGAAGTGTAAATAATATGCACAGAGCCCACTGAGAACGCAGATGGAATTTGTACGGTTCACCTGACACTTGTCTGATTTAATGAAGACAGTAAATTGCACAGCACAGTGACTGCATTCCTCGCTGCATACACCACCGTGCAGACACATTTACTGGGGACTGATAATCCCCTTCTTCTAGCTTTACAATCTTCTCCCTGATTTAATCACCACATGGCATATTGGAGAAGAGTCTCCAGGATACAGGAGAAAGTCTGGAACCTAAACATACTAGCTAAACGGCTAAGAGGAAAATTCACAGGAAAAATTGTGTTTTGCTCACTCGCTTTTCCCTTCCCCACACATACAAGTTGAAGAATAGATGAATTCTTTGCCTGGTTGCCATGAAAACTAAGAGATTTAATCTTACCTCAGAGGAAATGATGTTACGCTTACATGATGAATAAGAAATGAGAGCAGCACAGTCTCACCTCAGAAATACAAAGCTAAGTAAAAATTGTGCCTTTCTAAAACCCAGACATGTGGATTCTAATCAACTCTGTTTATAACGTATGATCATAGTTAATTGTTCATTAATTCAACCATGTCATTTGTTCAGAGATTATACCCTCCACATAATGAATGTTTTGGGGTACTTTCCAACAGGGGAAATTAAAATAGATAATAGCCATGATTTAAAATAGTTGTCTTAGCAATCTTAGGTTTGAATCCACTGACCTAAAATGCTTCTTAGAAGATTTCAAAACATCCAAAAATTTTCCTCTTAACACAGTTGCAAACATCGAATGCAACAGAATGACTAAAAGAGCAGAGCATGAGATTCATGTGCCCTGTAAAAGGGATGTTTGTGTTTCACTCCTGGATTTAGGAAAACATTTTAATACAGTAATTTACTCCACTTCAGAAGAAGAGGCACACATGTATAACGTCACAGAGAACATGCTCATCTGAACAACACCGGTACTTGGCAATTTCACTGCTTGTTTGAGTCTCCAGAATCTAGGATGTGTTAAGAATGACAGTACATACTTAACTGCCATCACCATGGGTTTGTATTTCATTTCACTTGCTGTCTTAGGGTAAGCTGATTCTTCATAGTTTTCACAAGACTGAATGTGGTTATGGAGTCATGATGTGTTTGGAGGGCTGTCACAAAGAGAGCAGTGTTAGAAATAAAATGGCTCACTCTGCTCACAGCAACAAAGATCTGGATAGAACACTAGATTGCGCAGAAATTATTTTACAAATCCCTTGGCTGAATAATCAACAGGCTGCAGTCAGAATGTTCAGACTTCTAAAACATGAAGGAATTTTAAAACAATTTAAAACAAGATCACTTAAGATGCCAAAGCAAATCTTTCAAGGAACTGAACTTTCCCATTTTCATATTTAAAAACAGCTTTTTTTTTTCCAGAATATGTTTACCTTGTTATTAAGTTGTTGAGCTTAAATAAAACATGAATTTGAGTTTATTACATTCTAGTTTCCAAATTAAGAAACTCTTACTTGAAAATATTGGCTTGAATTGGTTGCTATGCTTTTGGCCAACACGTTCCAAATTTATATCAGTCTGTGGCATACAAATAACTTCATGTATATGCTTACACATTGGGATATGACTTCTGTAACATGAGCCATATAATGAGTTAATTAGCTGCTTAATAAGCGTGATTAAATCAATAGTGACTGCAATTCTCAGTTGTAACTTAGAGCAAGGTGTTCTTCTTTGCCTTAACTCATGGATTTATCATTGTTCTCAGCTTCTAGGTTTATGTATTGTGAATTAGTGCTCAACATTTATTAATGTATAATATTGCAAATATTTAAAAAAGCACCTATGAAGAAAATTATGTCTTAAGTTTTCAGACTTGATCCGACTCCCCAGTATTTCAATTCACCATTCAAGGCAAAAGATGTCATCTCCAGCCCACAAGTGCTTGCACCCAACCTGGTGTGCACAGTCGGGAGGACTGAGAGCATTTCAGTAATGACCTTTGCCTAAAAACCTCACCACTTGCTGATGGTGAAAGCACTACAGCCCCATTCACTGCAGCACTTAAGACAGGACACAGCTTTAAGGACACAGTGTTCCCAATGTACTCGATGGAATTACAAAAAGGCTTAAACTTAAGTGCACACTTAAGTACTTCGCTGGATAAGTGCCAGAACGTTTAGCACTTTGACTAATCAGACCCAGAACAACAGAACTGAAGATACTATGCAGTCTGCATGTGAGCTCTAAGAAACAGTGGTGCACCTTTTTATTATCTGTTTTTCTGGCTTTAAGTAGAATAAAAGTTAAGATTTCAAAAACAGAAGTTGCACAGTTTTCCTCACCTGTCAACTCAGTGCATAGAGCTGATTAGCCTATCTAGTTTCAAAACACCTTGATTTCTGAAAACTAAGATCTGTGATCAGCACACAGCATCATTTTCCAGTATGCATTACAACTGCAATAGCTTATACATAACTTGTAGCTACAGTTATTCAAAACCAAAGGAAAGAGAACATGTTCCTGATCCAATGCAAAAGAACTTAGTTCATTGAGAGGGGGAGGAAAACACTGAATTCCCTCTCTTGGATGAGGTTGGAGGGTTCCCCTCATTTTGCAGCCTATAATACAAGGTGTTCCACTCACTCCCACCTGCACTCCCATAGCATCTGGTGGCATCATTCAGGAAAGGCAGTGTGCCATGGCTCACGGATCACACATTTTCAAAAGTCATTCCAAGTGCACTGTAATTGGACTTAAAAGACATACAGTTTCTTTTTTAAGATAAAACTTAATGTTTGAAGTACCTCAGAATGGAAGAAAAGTGTTCTTTAAACATTGGCAGTATACAAACAATGGCAGGGCTGAAGGACAACAGCTTTTCTCCATGGACACCCCTGGGCAGCATTACTATACAATACCAAAGCAGCCAACAGCAGGTGTCCCACCAGCTATAACCACACTTCCTTCAGTACAGAATAAAAATTGCAATTTAGCATTATCACTGCCCTGCTGCTAAATATTCCAGTTGTGTCACTTGCCAAAAGCTCCTCTTGTCATTCGGAGGCTTGTTCATGAGTTACCTCTGACCTTGTCCTCTCCTGCCACCACTCTTCCCCCAAGCAGCCATAAATGTCTCTTCATCAAACAGCAGGATGTTTAAAACAAGGTTGGTAGAGATTAAACCTTACTTGCACTGCTAGAAAATCCTCCCTAAAGCTATTCAGCTAAAATCTGAAACTGTCAAATGTAAGAGCTATAGACAAATCACATTCAGAGAATCACAGGAACTGGGTTCCCATGGAATAAAACTGATCCCAGGCAGTCCTGCAAGTTATAAGACTTCAGATACTCCATTTATATTTGCATGAACTAAACTGTCCAAGAGACAAAGGACTGATTATTCATCTGAATAAGAAATGCATAAAATAAATGACATGAACAAAATCAATGGCTGCTCCTTAACATAAACAATTCTTAAAAAAAAAAAAATAGTAGAACAAAACCCACTAGTTTGAATAAGAGACTCTTGATCCCGCTGGAAGACGCAACGGATTTCAAAGTTCCACTTAGAAGCCCTCAAAAGCTCAAAAATAGTTGTTCTATTTGTTGCTTTTACTGCCCTTGCTGGTAAGTTTCTAAGTTCTATCTATTTTCCTCCAGTTCTATTTTTTCCTCTTCCTATGTTTCTCAAGATTTCCCTAAGATACTGTCTAGCTTGAATACAAATCTAAGCCATGACTTCCTTTCAGGATATCACCTTTGCTCCCTTTTCAGACAACTATTTCCTAGGAAACATGCAGCCACAGACAGCAAAGTGCCTTGCTAAAACTAGGACAGAAAACGTGAGAAAATTTTACGGCAAAGGAAAGCAGACTGAAGCTGAATTTTGTTTCCTCTGCTAAAATTTAAGGGTTAAAAATATTTTGGTTAGCAGAATGCTATTTTGGGGAACAAGTGTCATTTCTTTTTTAAGCGTCCAACTTCATATCAGAAGCGTCTTAATGATGACAAGCCCTGATTCATATGCGATTACCTTTGCAAGACCTTGATAAAGCCAGAGGCTGCCTATCCATGGTGTATGTTCACACAACCAGGCAATGGATAACATCCTTCCAAGGTCTCATCAGGTGTCCTTCAACCAACCAAACTCCTCACCCTGCTACATAAAATTAGACGTGTTTATCTTTTTGTCTAGTTTCATACCTGAACTTCTGCCCCAAACAAGTCAGCATCTCTGCCTGAGAAAGAGAGGATCCTAAGGACTACCATAATCCCCCAGCAGCAGTGCATCAGTGCATAGCAGTCACACAAGCAGCACAGTTACTGGCCACACATCACCTCTGTTGCCCACAGAGCCAACCTGCACCATTCTGCAAGGAACGTCCCCAGGTTCAGCAGGGATTAGACCCAGATTCCAGTGGAGATGAACAGTTGCAGGTTTTGTTGCATTCTGGCTTTATCTACCAACTCTGCCTGTGTGAAACACCACAGTTTAATAAGGAGCTCCTCATAGCGAGGGCACTGGCTCCCAGAAGCTCCTTACAACCCTTTAAAAACCAAAGTCCAGGTTCGTTGCCTCAGTCACCTTCCAGTAACTTCTCTTCCCCATATTTTAACACGACCCCCTCTAATGCTTTCATCCTTTTATCCTCATCTTCCTTCTCACTGTTTTAGAAGTGCCACCAGATTTGTTCATTTGCATTTAGTAGTAAACAGGAAGAAATGGGCAGCTTTGCTTTTGGGAACAAAGAGCTTTGGTTTTAAACAGCCTCCCTGAGGATCTTGTTTGGTCACAGCATCCCTTGGTCTTCCGACCCAAGGCACATTGTGCATGTGGTCTTTCAAGCTGAATTTATTGCATATGTTCAGTGGTTCTTCTAATTGAACCTATGACTTGACCACAATGAGTTTAGCTTCAAGCACAAACAGGCACATAGGTCAGCATGAAGAGACATGCATCAACTACACTACATTTAGCCATTTTAAATTAAATACATGCACTTTTAATGCCAGAATTTTGATTATTTTGTGTATTCTAATTCAGGTGAGTTGAATGGAAAAAAGCTCTGGAAGAGCTCTACAAAATCTTTGCAAATAATGTGACTGTAAAGTAAGCAGCATGATTAGTGGTACTAAGCAGCCTTTAGTCGATGGCTTGTGACATCATATAAAAGAACATGAATAACAGTAAAATTGATGTTTACTCTGACTACTAAGGTCTGTAACTAGAACTGATACCATCCCTCCCCTCCAAAAGCTCCTCAAAAAGCATATACTTGTTCAAAAACAACTTTTCTCTTCCAAAATGATGGCAAGTCACCAGCAAAAATGCTGTGGACGCAGTCAAGAGGTCACACACCCAGGCAGCACCTATCAGTCTTTACATCACAGAAGTGGTATGAACCGAGCATGGGCCTGATTTAGGAACAACCATCCTTATGTAAGGTATGCAATATGTATCACGCAACAGGAACTGAAGAGTACTTGATGCTTGTTATTTGAAAACAGATTCTTAAAATGCACAAGTAGAAAAATAAGGAAATGCATTGCAAGGAAGGAAAATCAGAGATAAAATAAATAGCTGAAGATCAAACCAGTGGAGAAGTTGGCGGGAGAAACCCTTGTCCCTTGTTTGTTACTTAAACAACTTGGAAGTTTGCATACTTTTATGTGGGTACTGTGAGCTGAGTGTGCAAGACATTTATTAAGCCTTTTTTAAGCACAACCAGACATTCTGATATTACAAAATAAGTAGTCAGGAAAGCATCAAATATGAACATCAAACAAAATGCACTTTCCCATAAATGTTAAAAAACATTGGCTGCTCCTCAGACTGCCCTACTTAGAAACTTTGATTGCGCACCCACTGACAGAAGAGATACTTTCCTCTCTACATCTTTTTAATCTTTTCAGACTGGTAGAAAAACACCAGTCTTTAGTTATCAGAATGCTGATGTTTAACAGCTTCAAAGTGCTGGTGGCTTCAAACTCAGTCAAGTGGTATGAAAAAACTAGGACTGCAGGTATCCAGTGCATTCACTGATTCTCCTTGAAGATGTTTTCTTCACTTAAACTGTAAAAAAGTAATAAAGGAAGTCTTTCCCACCCACTTCTCAGCAATATTTCATGACAAGATGTTTTAACTTCTCAAAGTCTTGAGCAACAAAAAGGAAACTGTCCACAGCCACCTTCCAAAACTCTCAGTCTACCCATGCCTGCCCAAAAAGCCTCTTTTGAGGAGCTTCCTCAGCAGTAAAGGAAAATGCTACATTTATTCACAGACTGAGGCCCTTTATAACTTGCTGCAACAAGAGGCACTCCTCACACGCACATCTTCTCTTGTGGGGTCTTTACTCTGAGGCATGAAGAGCACTCCAGGCTTATTCTCTCATGCTTCAGTCATCAGTCTATATCTGAGCACTACCTGTGTTAATCCCCCAGCAGCCTGAGCATGAAAACATGAGCTTCTGCACCAGAGATGATTGCTGGATTCACATAACTCCCAGGTGGGCAGCAAAAGAGGTTATGGACTCAGATCACCCAGATGGTGGTATTTTTTCACAGGCCAACGGTAAATTTAGCTCATGATATGGTTGTAAATGCTAAATATGAAGCTAGTGATTAATGAACGGGAAATGACTGCCATTTCAGAGATACCACGCTAGCATCCAGAAGGAATGGTGATGTAGTTACAGGAAAAAGAAAAAAAAAAAGCATGGTGGAAAATAAAATTACTCAGCCTGTGAAAGAATCTCACCTGAAGTTATGAATGCTTACATCCATATGACAATCCGATTATCAGATAATCAGCAAATGAACTAAAAATTATACATACTTGGCCATAGTCAGTGGCTCAGTTTTTCCTTTACCTCTTGTTGCTATAGTTCACGTACATTTGATGAAAACTTGTGGGAATATAAACATTCAGCGGACGTAGCACAGGTTGCAAGAGTACATTGGAGGCCATCCCCAGATGGGTAAAGTTTGGGCACAACATACAGGATGCATTACTGGGAAGGAAGAATGACTGCCCAGCTGTCTGCAGTGGCCTCACGTAGCTGAAGGAAGTCAATGACAGTTGTGCAAAGCACACAAAGAGACAGTCACAACCAAATCCCCAACTGCCACCTTCCCTCCCGCTCCTGCCTTGTGTAAATACAAACTCATTCTCACAGTGGTTCCATTATATAGATGTTTTGCTGTATATAAATCCTGTAATTGCAGAAAGTGTGAATTTCTGTACTCAGAATGCTTCACCAGAGTATATAGATGCCATGCAAAAGGCTATTTACAACTCAGCTTGGCAGACTGCTACATCATTAGTGGAGAAGAGTATTTGTGTTGCACCTATGGTTATCCCTCAGTACTAGTAAACTAAAGGAGTACTTGAAATAACTTGGTTAATAGCTGTTGTAATCTCTCAGAGTTCAGGGATTTGCATAATCATAGTGCTTACTTTTAAAACAAAGACACAACAGCTACCTCAGCAGCTACTAGAATTCCTTTGCTGCACTAGAAACCAGCAGCTTCACTCACAGATTGTACTCCAGCCAAGCTCGGATACTTAAATTCATATTTCAAAGGCCAGGAGCCACAAGGTTAAGGATAGAACTGTAGCTCAGAGTGGAGCTGACAAGAGACAAAAAGGCAAATTACTTTCCCACTTTCAAAAATACAAGTAGTGACATATTACAGCCTCATCCTGCCTACGCATATAGATTTAAAGGGGTATTACTTCAAATGAGTGTTGAATACATAAATGTAATTCAAATCTATGCAGTGGCCAGTGATTTTTCCTTCATTATGTACCAAAACTGACAGCTGTTGAGGAACCTGCTCAGAACCTACAAACTAAAATTTTCTACAAGCAAAGAAGTGTACAAACAGATGCTTTCTCCTTGATTTCCACTGACACTGTATCAGGTATCAAAGCAACAAATCCATCCCTTCCCTCACAAGGGAGGCAAGGAGCAAGAGTGCAGACCTTCTGGCATTGCACAAATGACTGCTTCCAGGGCTGGAACATAAGGCACTCTGTTAAGAGATGAGGTCACCAAAGACATCAGAGGTTTAACACTACTGAGAGATTTCCTTGTGGTAGCCACCACTAGGCACTGTATGACACACTGCAGCCATGAAAGAAACACAGATGTTGCGTCTGTAGAATTTGCTGTGATAGGGCTCTAGGTACCTGTTCACAGATTCATTTCCTTCTTGCGCTCATGAACGCAACCAGTGTGGTGACAGAGGCTTCGGATGCTACCAACTTCACAAAGAAGCAACAACTTCTACAAAGTACTATTAAACTCAACTTGGATAAATAGAAATTAGGCTTTATCCTGCCTAAAATGGGATACCTACACTTGCAGAAGATGTAATCTTTAAAAAGACAAACATAAAAGTGAATCACTTGTACCTTGTTCTTTTCTCTTTAATTAAAAATTACTTCCAATGAAAGATAAGGAGACTACTAAAAGAAATAAGAAACTGAGATTTAAAATTGATACATAAACTGTGGTGGCACAGCAAGTAATACATTACACACCTTCCAACTGCCCAATAAACTAAAATCCAAAACTGAATAAAAACAGTTATTACTAACAGAATTTAACAGTTGATCAAAAATTTAGGAAGAAGACATTCAATTCATTCTAATAAGCCACAGAAAACATTACAAGGTAATGCTGAGATGAAGAACACTATGCAATACACGTCCTGTATTCAGCAGCTAACAAGGCAACATGAAGTTTTTTCTGGTAGTACCACATAGGTATTAAACAACTTGTGTACATCTCAGAGCACAAACAACGTAACTTGGGATGAGTTCACACTACTGAACAGTCAAAGCTTTCTAAATAGCAGGAAGCGTCAGCTTACTGGCAATTATGAATGTTTGTTTTTTAACAAACATGTCCCAGAGTAATTTTCTTTTCCAGTGGTAAAAAAAAAAAAAAAAGCCTCTTTTCTCAATCTAGCTTTCCTGACTACTTCAGTCTCACTTGAACACGTACTAAAGAAGTATTCTGCTTGATTTCTCTTTCAAGGCACCACACAGTGGTTTCAGTCTCTTCAAAAACCCAAAGCTCTTTTGCAGAGGTCAGTGATGATCCACCACACCGGCCAACAAAACAGAACTCCACACACACATCATACGCGGACAGCAGATGTATCAGAATGATTTCTGATCCCAAACACAATCCACTGACAACAATGCCTGATCTGCACAATGCATGAATGGCCAAAGCTTACAGCTGAAGCTGTAGGTCTGGAGAACGCTTGGTATTTAAATACAACTCACAAGGTGATGCTTTCTTGTTTGTGTTTCTTTCCTCCAGCCACATTACGTATCAACAATGCACATCTTAGACCCAGCTCAAGTCAAACAAGGGTTAACAAGAGCCTAATGCTTGCTTTTAGCATGTGAAATTGTCCCCTACATTCACAGTAACTGTTAGCAGGCCTGAAAGAGAGTCACCTTCCCAAGTGGTCTTGCCCAGTTCTGCTTTGCATTCTTCCAGATGATTCCAAACAAAGAATAAGTACAATCTCCCGGGTTGCCTCCGATGGCCTGCTGTACCCATGTTCCCCCAGTTTTGACTCACAGTAACCAATATTTAGTGAATGAGTAAGGAGAATCATATTAGAGCACTTTTTACTCAATCCTAACCCATCAATTCAGGCAACTTAAGAGCATTATAACATCCGGCAGCGCTTTGACTTTTAGCACAGGGGTGAATATTTGTGTAATCCTCATGTAATTCACGAGGAGACATTTGTTTTCTTAAATCATCAACATTCCTTTCCCTTCTTAATCATCCTTTTTCCCTAGAAGAGACATTTCCTCCTATCCCTCCTCTTCTAAGCTCTCCCCCTCATAAAGCCCAGCATGGGTGGAAAAGACAGAAGACCAGAAGACTCCATCAATACCAGCCACATAGTTGAAATAGTATTGATTTACACTCACTGAGAGTCCAGCTCTAAATCTAGTCATTTAACAATCTTCCTACAATGGAGAGACCATCTATTAGTCATCTCTCTTCCCCATCTCCTCTCACTATCAGCTGATAGCATTGATAAGGTATAACGTGGTTTACAACTCAAACTGACTTTTGCATAGTAACTATTAGTTATCAGTTCTGATTGCCCAACCTTGAGGTACCAAGAAGGCCAAAGAAATTGTAGAAGGTATTGTAAACCTTACTAAATAAAATGTAAATTTTTAACAGGGCACAACAATTTCTGAGTTTATAAACAAGAAAATATCACTGAGCAGTGCTCACTTCAAATGATGCTGTAGGGCTACGCACACAAGACAATGAAATTGTTTCATTAATTTTAGGGTCATCTTCAAAGAAGGAATTGTTTTGGCCAGTTGAATTGAAACACGCTTTCAACACCAGCCATCCAGCTAATAAAAATTCAACACTGCTGCCAGGCGTCGCCCCTAAATATCTCTCAAAACATCCTGAAATTCTTTTAATGTTTGCTTCCAACAGATATTCAAGTCTAATATCAAGGATACCTAGGCAAGGTTCTTCACCAACTTCAACATTTCCTGATCTGCACCATCCTTTTATTTGACACAGGCAATAGACCCAGATAGCAACATCTTTAATTTGTGCCTTAACACAAATGACTTAAGTCAAAATCACGCGTGTACAACATATCTATGTTCCACTACTGCCAACTACAGCTGCTGAGAAAACATGAAACAGGTTCCACTAATCCTTAGGTCTCTATGAGGTTAACAAATTATAAAATCCATCACAACTTGCACTTGCTTTCTGAGTTTATAACTATTAAGATCACATTTCAAGTTTTACCTCATAACTACTAGACCTTGTTGCATGTGAAAATTGCACCAATTCAGTACAAATTGCTTCTTTAAACCCACAGAGCAATCCATTGCAGGAACACATACCTGCCAGAAGATAATTTTTGTTCCGTCTGTTTCATTATCACCGAGATCTAACGTGAAGAAGCCACTTGCATCTAGGCTTGCCCACATACAAACCTTTGCTCAGGATCATCCTGAGGGGTGCAGATGAATTTTTTCAACTCCTTAAGACTCAGACTGAACCCCTGACATAGCTGAGATCTTTAAAAGACGCTTGAGAGCCCTGTGAGATCTAAAGGTAAAGAACCCAGTGGGTTTCCCAGACAGGATGCAGTGCTGAATGCCAGGATCCCCCTCCCTGGAAGGTGCTAGCAGCACTGCTCACTGCAGCAGGCCTCCTGCAGTCCCTCACAGCTGGGCCAGCTCCTCAGAGCTGCACCAACTGCCACACACACCTTGGCCACTGTCACCCAGGGCAATTTTCCCAGCACGTCTGAAGTTGTAGCCACACCTTGAAACAACAAGTCTCAAAATGACCAGGATTTGCAACATGAACATCTAATCTGTTCCTTGCTGCCTACTAGTTTGCAGCAGCAGAGGATGTAACAGCAGCAGCCTTTAACATCTTACAGACAGCAGCAAAGAAGCTCTGCATCATGATCATGCTATTCTGCGTCTCCAAAGAACATGCTGGTTTCTGAACACTACATGCAGACGGAAAACACTTCAGTCTTACTGAATATTGCATAAAACATAAATCATTGAGTATGCGCCAAGACCTTCCCTTCTCTTCTACTATGTACTGCACTCAAAAAACCCATGTAAGGATGTAGAAATGTCACCTTTAATTTAGAAACGGCACTAAATTAACTGATTTGTTTCCAGACTTCATTATAGGATAAGCAAATTCTACTTTTTACAATAAGTAACACTATGGAACAGCACTATACAGAATCCAGCAAACCATCCCATCGAACACTTACTGTTAAAGGTGTCTCAGTTCTGAGATACCATTTAAAGCAGGCTGCCCTTGGCTGTGCCCGAAATGTTTGCAGTGTAGGACACTGCACAACCATCCCAGAAGCAGAATTGCTTGAAGCCGTAAAACAGATGTGAACATAATAAATGGGAAGCCTGTGTAATGCAGATCCTGCACTGCACTTGGAAGGAGAAGAAGCACAGTGGGCCCACTGCACACAGCAGCACAGATTCTCTACAGAGGAAGTGCAGCAATTTGAAAAATCTCAGTTTGCATCTGTGGGATTGCACATAATTCAGTTTTGCTTTGTAGATATGTTTAAAAAGGTCATCTCTCTCATACAAGTATTGAAGAAAGCCTTAAAGAAATATTATTACACTGTAGATTGCTTAACCAGCCAAAAGCTATGAAATATTAAGCTCAGACTGCAATGCTAAAACTACAGAGGGACATAAATCAGCATGACTGTTGCTGGTATCATCAAGCCTAGGACACCGGGTGCTCCCACTGGCCTTGCTTTCCAACCATTGGTTGCCTTGGTCACCTCACTGTATAAATTATCCATAAACATTAGCACTCAGTGCTGTTCCGATGCGACTGGAAGACCCTAAAGGAGATTTCTGTATGCTGCTTAAGCAAAGGGTTAGCTTTGTGCAGTATCATGTGATCAACAAAAAAACCAACCCTGGATACTGCTTGTGGGTGGTGCAGAGGAACAAGAAGTGACTCACAACTCATAGTGGAAAAATTGGGGGGAAAATGTTTTAAATAGTCAGGAAAGTACAAAATGGCAAACTGCAATTATTGGACTTCCTACGCCCCACATACTGGGTTGCAAACCATGTCTCTGCTATGAGTAGACTGATGCCCAAATATACGTGTTAAGTTGAACAGCTGCTGGGTTTTCCCCCATCCTTCTGATTGCTCTACCTGCCCTCAATCTGCAAGGAAATCCAGAAGGAAACTGAAACAAGCTACCAAATTCTGGTGTGACGTGAAGGAAAAAAAACAATAAAAGCCTTTTATGGAGTGAAAACTCTATCTAGGAAGAGAAAGTAAGGTACAGAAATGAAACACTGAAAAAAATCCAGGCATTTAAGATTAATAGACTGATATTTATCCATGTGCCATGCTGGTTGCTAAGAGATTTCCTTTCTACAGCATGGTGTTGTATAAACAATAAAACATTTTTGTCCACAAAGCAATTGTCTCACCTCACTGAACCAAGAGCCTCTCACTGCCACATCCTTCTGTATTGCTCTAATTACAAACTGTGAGAAAGCACCCTCACACAAAGACAGTCCATGTATACAGTTAGGCAAGCTACTGTTAAACTTAAGTACGTTAAGTGCAATGTGGGCTTTCTACATCGTGAGCAGAAAGAACAGGGACTGCACAACCCATAGGTAAGCATGGGTTGACAGGCAGTCCTAAAATGTTTGAATGCTGTGGCTGTTCTCAGTGTGTGTGTGGGGTGGGGGGGGTGAAATACCACCCGGCTATGTTACAGACTTGCACAGAATTATAACAGCAAAGAAAAATATTACTAATTAAGGCCAGCTTCAAACAGGAGTGCCTCAAAGACAGCATTTTCATACTCATTTATATTGGAAGATGATTCAGAAGATCTTTACGTATGTTCACCCAGAAAAAATCTGTACAGCTAACATGCTGCAGTACATTCACTGCAGCCATCTAAACTGCCTCCTAATGCGTTCACTAGAACAGAAGGCAGTGGGTTTCTTAGTGCTTTTTATTATGTATAACGCTCCCGTCAAAGAGAAATAAGAGAAAAGGGCAGGGAAATGCTGACTCTCACACAACCAAAAGATGCACATATGTTAGAGGAAATCTACATGTCATTTAGGAAGCACACGCACTGCTTCTCTGAGCGTATGAAGATTATCCAATCCCCCTTAGGGGGATTTCACAAAAGCACACAAAGACTACATGCCCAGGTTTCTGCTGAGACAACCAGCTTCTAGACGTGCTCTTGAAAAATTGCAATAAAATACAACCAAAGATGAGAAATCACGGCCCGGCCTTATTTCCGTGGAGCAGGGGTATAAGGTGTCATTTTTAAGGACAAACCACAGAGCAGCCAAAGTGAGTGTCCTCTTTATCTGTCATTATACCACTGACCGTAACTATTTTGCTTGGTAACTTGCAGAAAATTAGTGGGACTTGAATCACATACAGGCTCCTTAACTGAACAATGAGCAATGCAGTGCCTACTGAAACGTTCAGGTCCCAGTGTGCTGGAGGATTCTCTGCATCCAAGACAAATCTACAGCAGAGAAAAGCCAGGCTGGCTGCGAGATCTCAGTCATGTATTCCCCTAACAAAAGAAAGTTGCTAATAACGGATTGTTGCTATTCAATTATTTAACTGTGTTCAGGCTTTGGAGAAAACAGGAACAACAAAAAAACACCTTATTTCCCTAACGTTACCCCCAAAAATGTATGTTTCAGAAGGAAAATATGTGACTGTCCAAACACAAAGAAAAGAAATCTGCCTGCACACACATTCCCCTTAAGTACATGTATGCAGGGCTAAACTATGCTGTGAAACCCTTGAGAAAGCTGCGCATTTTGCCTCACATCATGGTAACAAACTACTTTCAAGTCACAGACAGTTTGCATATCATGGAAACACGAGTGATTTATCTGTGAAATGAATGCACACCTTCTGCATCATCCCTGCAATCAACTAATATCCGATTAAACATTCAATGGCTTTGCAAACCCCCCAGTTGCAGTTATTAATGTCATTTTACAATGTTAACAAATTACTCCGACAGCAGCCACGTTACATGCAAGAATGAGCTAATTGAAACAAAAGAAATCCTGTCACAATTTGGCACAGATCTAGATACCTTTTTCTTCCGATCCCGGGATCTTTTCCTGTGTTTTCTTTTTTTCTCAGTTTCTTCTTCAGCATTAATTTCTAAATCCCTGTTTTTCTTTAACTGGGATGCCGCGTGAGCCATAGTGCATTAGAAATCCTTTACAACAATGCTCCCTTGTAAAAGGTGATTTCCTCGGGCACCTTTAACCAGCCCTTACAGCAAATGTTCCAGTGACTGGAAGGAAATCTGTGACCAGAGCCAGGAACACATTCAGGATTCAGAGATCTCACAGCAGCTTGCAGACACTACAAAAATACATAGTTGCAGATTTCTTCCTGTACCTTTCTGTACCTGGATCTTTATAACACGGTGCAGCCATCGTAATGCATTTAACGTAATGAAAAAGACAGCTGGGACAGAGAAAGCTGTATTATGGCTGTATCCCCTGCCACCAGCTGGAAGTGTCTAAGTGACTCCACTGAAGGGGGAATGCTGAAAAGAGAGGCTTTCTATTAAAAAAATTCCAGAACAATAACATATGTTGTGCTGTATTTTCTTCACTCATCATGAACCAGATTTTTAAAGCCTATTGAAAAGAACAGCGTTAACGATTTACATTTCTCAGCCAATTTTGCGTGGTAAGTCATTTAACCTACAATGAAATGGAGCAGCTCCTACTTTAGGTTAACTGCTGATGGTGACAAAAAAAAATAAAATAAAAATTTCTTTTTACCATGGAGACTCTGACTGCATTATGCAGAAAACAATGCATGCATTGCTATATCTTAACAGTGTGTCTTTTATACCCATTTTTCAATTCAACTACATTTTGTGAGAGATTACAGAAAGCCCTGTTGTCTTTCCTCTTTTTTTTTTTTAAACATACTTATTACAAAACATCATACAGAAAGAAAGATGTGATCACACTAGTATTTGAAACAGGAATTTAATTGATGGGAGGTTTCCTGAAACCCTCCTTTAACATGGTCAGAAAGAGGAACCGACACTATTGCCATGTAGTTAGAAACGTACTTTCAGGATTCTGTGTCAAGGCTCACTTCAATCATCTTACTATTTTTGCCACCTGAGTCCTCAATGACTGCAGCTTTTGAATATTCATTATAGGAGGTAAGATAGCAGCAGTGTTACAGGCCTGCAGGAGGATCTTTCACTAGTACGAACACAGAGCAAGCATCTAGTAAATACAGAACCATATTTTCTCTATGTAAATATGAACAACCAGTAGCTCGCCTATAAATTGTTGTTTTTAACCTTTCCTGGTATTCCTAGTAGTGTATCTCATAGTAATGAAGATCCACATTTTTAGTCTGACTTCTTTGGATAAGAACCAAAAGTCCCTGCAAGTGAAACTAGTATATTTTAGACAATATAGCATGACTTTTCTGACGGAAATCAAAACAGAAACAAAATCTGTACTGATAAAAAAAATTAAAATTTGAAGTGCAACTTGAAAATCATACAGAAATGTCAGAATTTAGCATAAAACCCTGAGCTGTCTCACAAAGTTAGCAGTGCTCCTCCCTGGGATTGGAGAGACATTTTCTGAATTCAGGCTGTAAGGTCCAGTAGGTGACATGCATCCATTGCATTAGTTCTCACATGACATGGCTAAGAGCAAAATAACCTTTTCAAATCTCCAGAACTGAAACTACTTTGAATGCTCTGACTGTTATCCAAAAGGCAGCACATGATGAACTGTCTGTCTACCGTTCATGTGCCAATAAGCCAAGTTTTAAACGTTGCTTATGTGGGGATGACTTTTAAGAGATGCTTGAGGATGGAGATAACCACAGTTATGTGACCTAAAGGACCTTTCCTCCTGGTACGGTTAAACCACAGGTTCCTGTATCTCAAGCTCACTGTACCTATCACACACATACTGCTACATACTTTTCCCTACTCCTCCCCTCTGAAGGACTTAGGGAGACACACGTACTGCCTTTTGAAAGCTACAGAAGAAGGAATGCCACCCTTTGGCAATGCCTGGCGTTACACCAGGAGTAGTAAATTCCCACTTCTCCATGTGCTAAGAAGCTCAAATAAACATTTTTGTTTTTAAAGATGCAAAACATACATCTGAATGACATTCAGAGCATGTTTTCAACAGTAATGCAAGAAGCATAATGGCAAGCAGTCAAAGGGCACATTCAGGCATCTATCTGGATTGTGGCCCAGCTCCTCAGTGAAGCACAAAGCAGCAGGGAAGAGAGTCCACTACATCACGAGAGTCCTACAGCAGTAGGAAACTGGGAACAATGGATGGTACAAGGGGCTGGAGATGTTATCTCAAGGAGGCTTGTGGAGGAACAGTCAGGAAAAGACAAGACTGCCATACAGTTGAAGCAAAATAAAAATCATATCTAAGGCTTTCCTTTTTAGCTCACACGCTGCCTGCGTGGCCTTGGAGCTAATGGTCTCTGAAGTTCTGATGATCCTCAGTGAAACAACATTGACTTGTGTTCCCCTCTCTGGCAGAATGCAGTTACTAACAGGGAAGTGCTCAGAAAATACTGAAGGATTGGAATCAGAAATAGATCCAACAAAACTCAAAGGAGTTGGGCCCCTTCCTCCACTTCTGGCATATTTCCATCTGGATTTGGAGGACTCATGAGCCTTTGCCTTGCAAAACCAACTTCCCATTTGAGCCATAAATGGTGTGAATATGCTGCAATTCATCACTTCCAGGCTATTCCACGAACCCCTTAACCACATAGCCTGTAACTTATGCCTAAATAACCTCATTATTTGAAAACACAAATATGCATGATAAAGTGTTGTATGCTTAAAGTATGTGAAGCACACTTTCAAAACACTGGCAGAGAGAATAATTGGTAGTCAGGCAGGTTAAAAGCCTTCACATGATCTTATGCACAGACCACACTTCCATGCACAGAGAAAGCTTGTATGAATGAGAATTATTCTAACAAATTATGATAATAAGTGAACTTGTACAGTCCCTTGGGATATACATAAGTGTGAGCATTTTATCTGTCAGGCTTCTTCCCAAGTATCTTTTAACTAATTATCCAGCTGGGCCAAACATGCACATGCTCTTATTATGTGGATTTCAACCTCAGCTTCAACTGTAGGTTCCAAACTCCTGATTTAAACTTAAGGAAAAAAAAAAGCCTTTTCAAACTTAAACTTCAGGAAATTACATCTTAGCTATCACAACAAAAGTTAAAAAAAAAAGTTTCGAATAGAAAAGAGATTATGAAAAAGGTACGAGCAAAAGATTCAGGCCCCTGTGAAAGAGATCGTATACACAGAATGTCTGCTCTGCTTTTGGGGAAGTGTCAAAGCACTGGCAGCATTCACCAAAAGGTGACAGGGCACTGCCAGACTGATAGTTGGATGGAGTGTGAAGGTTTTCATGCCAGATGTCATAATTCACTTCAAGGGAATTAGGTACTAGAAAACTTCATTAAGTGCTTCTTTTCAGACTTCAGTAAAATAATTAAGCTATTTGATTTCACCCTTAATTACAAAGTTAATGAAACGACAACAACTTTTTCAGTACAATCCACAGGGTCCTGATAAAGTTATGGAGAATGATAAATTATACCTTATTTCAGCATTGGGAAAATTAAAGTTTCTGTTAGCCAAATAATAACATCTCTTCAGCTTCATCTGCTCACAGAGCTGTAATAGTGGCTGGAAAGTGATTTCATCAACTAGAAGTTTATCAGTTGAATTAGTTTAACCTACTGGAGCACTGCTATAAAGCTACATTCAAAAGTCTACAAAACAGCATTAGCATACAGCATTGAGAACAGCCTTAAAAAAAAACAACGTAAGAATATGTAGAGAAAAATGTATTTGTAGTCTAATTGATGGAGTTAACATATATTACTGAGCAGCTTACGGATCAAGGACGGTATCATCACATTTATATTAAATATGCAGCACAGAAATAGAGGAGACAATCATGAAAACATTGGCTTACCACCAATCTATGAAACATCAGAACTATGAATATGTAAGCTCTTTTGGGGGGTAGATGCAATACCATAAAAACATTCAATAATTACACTGATTAGATCACTACGGATTAGTTAAGGCTGGTCACGTACAGTGCTAGAAGGCCACTCTAAGATCTTAGTGGTAAACGAGGTATGAACACATTTTCTCCAAACATTTAATCAAGAGTTACAGGTAGAACAGAAAATGCAGAGAGCAAAGGGAAGGAAAACACATGAAAGAAAAACAAAGACAATTCTTGTTATGTTACTCTATTACATTTTCTGAGATAAATACTGAAAAAATAACACAGGGATAGGTAGGGAAATAGTCTGGATTATTTTGTCAAGACAAACAGTGGAAGTAAAAAGAAAACGCATGAACAAGACAGCAGAAGTGCATGCAATGTCAGTTTATCAGTTCAGTGTTAAGTACTGGTGGTGCGTGGATGGTTGGATTGAATGATCTTGGAGGTCTTTTCTGACCTTGGTGATTTCTCTGATTCTATTCTATGAAAATAACCTGGGAGAAGAATTAGCAGAAGAAAAAAAAAAAGCACTCTAGCTATAAAAAAGCTGTATGAAACCTGGTTAACTCGTAAAAAGAAAATCCTTCAAGAGGTGATTCATAAGACCCAACAGTGTTCACCTGTGAAACTAATAGCTCTTGCATCCTGAAAACAAACAA
Source organism: Odontophorus gujanensis (assembly GCA_013399175.1). Taxonomy (NCBI): domain Eukaryota; kingdom Metazoa; phylum Chordata; class Aves; order Galliformes; family Odontophoridae; genus Odontophorus; species Odontophorus gujanensis. The sequence continues at coordinate 624,168 of VXAB01013197.1, forward strand.
GAAAAGGAAAAAAAAATCAAATAAAAATATAAGAAAGTTTAAAAGCTTATTTAGCACTAGTTATTTTTTCCTTTATCTCCTTTTCACACATTCAGTGCCGGAGTGGGATGGATCAGCCCCCCAAACATGCAGAAAAGCATCAAGATCAGTGAGCAGCAAATGCATGGAAAAAGAGAAAAGTTAAGAGCTGGTTATGACCTTCTCTTTTGTTGGATTGCAAGTGAAGTTTCCACTACCACCTGCATCTTCTATCAGCAATCTGCTTTGACAGTAATATTCTCAGAGAAGTTGCATGATGAAACACAACAGGGTCAGAAATGAATACATGCAGTACATGGACAGAAGGAAAAACTCCAAAACACAAAATGACTTTTATACTGTTCACCCCTATAATTTTATTTTTTTTTTAATTTAGATACAAAATCTGGAATTTCATGGAATTACAGTTTATCTGAGGATATTTGTACAGTCCTACCAAGAGGTTTACTACTACTTAAATGAGCCTGTTGCCCACACTGGAAATATGATCAGAAGAGGTAACAGCTGTCAACATAAACAATAACCACCACCAACTCACACGTAACAGCCATGAAATTCACTCTTCACTATGCACTCTCCAGATGCATCAGCTGCCTTTTGAGCTCAGTCAAGCCCAAGCAAGTGACAGATTTCAGCCTCACAGAATTAAGCACAGAACTACTAGTCCTCTAATGCAGGGAAGACAATGTTTGGCTGAACTGATGATGCAGTACATCCTGAAGTGCAGCACACTCCCAGTACAAGGATGGCTAAGCTGTGAACTCAAGAACTTACAGTCTGAGGCATGACATTTAAAAGAAAACAACTACTGATTTTGTTTTGCCTTTAAGACTTGCACAGTAGATTTGGAAAATTTAAAACTTGAACCGTATCTCAAAGCCTTCCTCTCAGAGGCAGAGAAAATGGGGAAGTAAATTTTCAGATGTATAGGTCCCTCATCAAGACGCTGTAAAAAGCCACCAGCAAACAAACCAGGAAGAGAAAAACAATGCACTCATGCACCAGCAGAGTAGAAAGAAGAAGACTGAAGAGTATCCCATATTACCTGGAGATTATGAGCCCTAATTTTCACAAGAGAAGGATAAATTTGTTTCTTCTATTTGCCTCAGAGGGTTTTAGTTTTCACTGTTCTGAAAAGACAGTATAAAGAAGGTTTCATCTCAGACTCACAGCAAATAAAGGAAAAAATACCAACGTATCTTACTTCTGGAGGCACATGAATTGGAAGCCCCTCTGAGTGGGTTTGCAGATGGAACTGAGAATGAACGCAGGAAATACATCTGATGCAAGAACAATAGGAATAACATAAGTAGCCTTTAAACTGTTGTTCAGCAAATACACAAAAGACTCTTCCTTTTTTCTCTTTCCCCAAAATAATGTTTGTAAAAGCCTACTTTTACCAGGAACCACTGAAATTATATGAATGTGCACTTCTCTAAAGCACTGTGAACATTTTTCCCTACTAGTCAAATAGCAGACAACAATCAGGACTGAGACACACAATCAGTATCAGTATCTGAGGGATGCTGACAAAGATCACTCACGATGAAATGCTAGTCAACAGGCTTCAAACACATCAGTGGCTGACATTTATATCCAAGACTAATGGTCACGATCTGCAACATATTTTACAACTCAGTTGGAACTTCCATGTATGTTAAAAGGTACATCAACATTCCCCAGGTCCCTACCTACAGAGCTACTCTCTGCCTGGCCAGCTGTGCTCCCCTGGTTCTGCTAATGCCAGCCCCAGTCCAGCTGCAGGAACTGAAGGTCAGCAGAATGGTGCTGCCTGGCTCTAAACTGACAATTTTGTTGAGATAAATTTTAGACACTTCTGTCAGTGACACCAGCACAGCCAGGAAAAGTTATCCCGGCATATGGGATTAAGTGCAAAAGAAAGCTCTGAATCAGGTCTGCACTTTGAGCCTGTGGAGGGGTTTCCTTCAACACAACAAAAGCAGAGATCAAGGAGGGCCTTGTGTGGCCTTCACAGAAGCTCCTCTGCCAGTTCCTAAATTGATACAAGAGGAGTTATTCCCTGCTCCTCTCAGATGAGAAACACTCCATCTCAGTGTGGTTTAAAAATAACACAAAACAGCAGCAGGAAATGTCTTTGCAGTATTTCAAGTTACTCAACACCAAGTCCACTCCTGGTGTCCCTGTTTAGGAGCAGAAGCAGTTTTGTAGTAATAAAAGCAACATACAAAGCAATCCCACTGCAGAACTGTAACACCTGTAACAGCACGATAAAATGAATCTTAAAGAAATGCAGCTGCTAAACAAAGAGTGGGATGGGACATCGGTAATAAATAGATGCAACAATTCTATGAGTAATGGATCGTTTCCCGGTCACAATTTTGGTTAGGGTGCAGTCAAAACTATACATTTTAGGTTAAATGAAATTTCGACTAAAAGAGCCTCCAAACCAATCACTGTAACAGCCGTGCAATAAAAAAAACATTTATACCTTTGGGCAGAGGCAGAGCTTGCTGACATTGCGGTGTGGGTTATCTTACCCACCTACTTTAATGACCTGGTGTCCACCTATTTTCTTGTTTCTAAGCCTTGCACACAGAGAGCAGCTTACTTGCTTTATGTTGTAATAAAAACCTGCAGAATAAACACCACAAAGCAACCATCTGCAAAGGTCACCATGAAGGCACTACACTTGAAGTTTTCACCATCTCTCAACTGCCCTCAGACTTCTATCTGTACAATATTTTCTTGAATTCCCGTGGTGCAAAAAAACCATGGAAATCACAAAGGAAGAAAAAATGGCTCACTGGCTTCTGTTGTATGCTATTGTATGCATTTTTCAGCCTTGATTTCCCTGAAGCCATTTCACATGCAAAAGCATCTATTAGCAACAACTAGTACTAAGACAATGCAGACAGGCAGATGCGAGTCAGTAAGAAGTACAGTTGCAATCCCTTCAATTTTCAGCACTACACTTGCAATCCCTTCAATTTTCAGCACTACACTTGCATACACTCCTCTCCAGGCGAATGCAAAGCCCTCATTTACCAACTCTGACTTGAACTGCAGTCTTCCCATTTAAGCAAAGCACAGAATTTCCAGTGTAGAGCCTACTTCCTTCCAAAATACACCAAACTCCTTAAGTTCATGAAGAAATTATTTTAAAAGAAAATAAAGCAATGAAATAAAATAAAATCTCCAATTCTCTCCAGAATAAGAAACTCATTTAATTAGACTACTTAATTATTCAGTATTCCTTTTCCTTTGTTCAAGTGGTTATCCTTGCCTCATTCCCAAAGGGTTCTCACCATAATTAAGTCAGGGAATCATTAAAATCTCACCATGCTGCCCAAGTCAGATTTCAGCACGATTAGTGTTCTGCACACTCCATGCAGCAATGACTTGAAATACATAGGAAAAAAAAGTAAAAAGCAGAATCATTAACAGTACCAAGAGACAGAAGGTTAGTAAATGTCTATGATGCAGATGACATTTTTCTCATTTTCCAAGGAGTAAATTCACACCTTGGTCATTAAGTCTACAGGTTTATACTTTAAACAAGGCCATGTGAAAATTCTCAGTTTTCTGAAAGTAAAAACAAATCAAAGAGCATTTAGAGACTTGTTTGAACTGAAGATTTAATTTGACAAAAAAAGCAGCAAAGTCCAGGAATTAGCCCTTGGAACAAGAAACACAACTACACCACTGGTTGAAAACAAAACCTAAAATCCACTGCCACTCCAAAATATTCATAAATGTTGTATATACATATTTACACAATGCTATTTTATGTCCACAGAAGTTGCAGTTCTTTCTTGGTCTAGCGAGAACAAGAGAGCATACATACGTATAAAGATTGCTCCAAAATAAATACCTCCTATTTTATTCTGTTGGCTCACAGTATCAGAGGCAGATGTTGATGCCATGATGGTAGAAGTTGAACCTTCCCACCAAAGCTGCATTACATTTAGTTGCTGCGTGACAGATAGAAGCAGAGAGGCAGTCCAACAAATGGGGTCTGACATGGAAGGGCACATGAAGCAAAGGTGGGGAAGAAATTTCTTCACACTGAAAAAATGGCAAACATTGACATTCATCAATGCTTGCTGAATGTTTATGGAGACCAAAGAGTAGATGTGAGCACAGTGAGGTGGTGGGTGGTGCATTTCAGTAGCAGTGACAGTGACATGAAAGCCAGGCCACATTCGGGATGGCTACGCACAGCTGTCACATCACAAAATGAAGAGAGTCTCAATCAGTTCATCCGAGCAAATTGGCTAATGGTGATAATGAAAAATAGTTTTCTCTAGCTGAGAATCTGCTTTATCAAATAGCACTGTCATACACTTCGTAACTATCTTAACCTCCAAGAAAATAAATAAGAGGTATTACTTTCAAAACTGCAAGAATCTACCTGTGTAAAAACTGTAGTTATGACAAAAGAGGTGCAGTGATGTGATGCCTGAAACCCAGTTAACACTTCTGCTCTATTCAGAAAATAGAAGAGGCAACTCCTGCTCTGGACTACTGGTAAACCAAATACAGGGTACCCAGGGAATGAGGAGGACTGTATAACTTCCACTTTAGAGAAGGGTAAATGAACCAGGGATGATGAGGCTGGGAGGTGGCAGTGTTTGTATTGTATAACAAGGTGAACTCAGTAGATGGCAGGCAAATATACTGCGAATGTATCAACAAAAGTAACAGCCTAGAAAATACACCAAAGAAATCTCTTTGCACAACTTCACATTTACACACGCAGTCACAAGGACAATACTGGTTAGCACCGCAACCTCTCTCACACTCTCCCTCCCATCCCTTTGAAAATAAGCCAAAAACCCAAAACAGACAACAGTGTGAATGATTTGAATCAAACCTGCACAAGAACTAAAGGTTTGTTTTGCTTTCAAATAGAATTGGGTTGTGAAGGTGCTGCAGAGGAGTCAAGTTGCACGACAATTCTGTGCGGAGATAAACGCGTTGCTTTTCTAAAGATAGCACAATTTCTACCTAAAATGTATGATGAACCTAAACTTTAAAATAACTGATACTCTACAAAGCAGAACATAAAATAAGCACCAAATAACAATCTAGAACCAAGCTGAACAGCTTATTGAGGACTAAAATATGCACATCAGCCAGGCAGACTACAAGCAGTTCAAGGCAGGACACTTGAATGACAGAGGCTTCAGTTACGATTTCAACCACTATCTTTTTTTTTTTTTTGAGACCTTTAAGAAAATTGGCAAGATACCAAAATCTGATGAAGGGCAACCATGGCACTGAACTTGAGAGAACAGCATGGGCTAAAAGGGCTTTAAAGAAGAGAAGACTTAAAAAAAAAACACCACTGCACACCAGTCCAGTTGTGATGGTTTCACATCCATGGCCAGTGAAACTCCACCAACATTGCACTTTCACTCCCACTCCTCAAAGGAAAAGGAGAAATACAATGAAGAGAATAAAATCAATGGCTGAGATGAGGACAGGAAGACTGCTCACCAGTTGTCATCATAGGCAGAACAGACTCAGTGTAGGGAGACTAATATCATTTATTGCCTACTAATAACAGATTAGAGCAGTGGCAAACTAAAAACAAATTGAAACCACCTTCCTCCCATCCACCCTCTTCTTACATCCTCCACTGATGAGTGCAAGGGAACAGCAAAAAATAATTGCAGTCAGTCCATAACACTTCAACTGCCTCTCTTCCCCTGTCTTTTACTGCACTGACCTTGGTGGCTGCAGGGCTGCTTTTCTCTCATTCTCACTTCTCTTTTCCCCTTCTTAAGTCTGATCTCTCAGAGGCACAGCCACTGCTGCTCATGGTTGAGCTGCTAGCAGCAAGTCCTTGTTGGAGACAGCACTGATCTGACACGGGGCAGCTGCTGGGCTTTGCTCACAGAGACCACCTCTGCAGCTCCTCTCTACCAAACCGTGCCAACATAGACACAACAGATCAATTAACTTCCAGTCTTAGAAAATTCCCAAATAAAATAATTTGTAATTACTTAAAATGTAGCAACATGAACTACAACCAATCTGGACTCACTCAGAGGAAACCATGTCAAATTAAAATATAAGCAAGACCAAAGGAATGATTTGGGGGAAACACAATAACAAAAAGAAATGAATATCAACAGGAAAGATAGGGGGAGAAAAAGCACACTGGTTACGGACAACATTAGGTTGTTCTTCAGCAAGTTCTAAAGGCTATTGCAAGTTGAACATGAGACAAAAGACAAACAGCACAGCAGAGTATAGAAAAACAGACTGTACAGTAAAACAAATTACCTTTCTATTCCACTTAACATTTCCAAAGCTTCAGATATACTGACACTGACTTCTGCTACTTCACTTCCAGAAAGATAGAAGTATTTGGAAAACAAGAGCAATCAGATGCCTGTAAAATACAATCTCATTTAACCTACAGAAAAGGTGACTAATAGAACAGGGCAACGGACCTCACATCTATCAACAGTTGCCAAAATGCAGAAAATGGTCTGTTCTGATCAGTCAGTAGAGTTGAATAAGGCATCGTGAAGAAAAAAAAAGTATAATATTAAGTATAATGCAGTTCTGCAACAGAAAGCAGGAGAGATTTGTTTTTGCCACTGACCTCCAGGAAAAGGTTTGACAGAACATACCTCTACAAAAGCCTGAGAAAGGCAGTAGGATGCTGCAAAAGCAAGAATACACCTTCATGTAGGTCATTTGCAAAAGATAAGTGGTGAACACTTTATGAAAATGGTTCCTGTAATACATTCAAAGTTGAAAAATCAATAATACAATCCATACTTAAATACCTTCGAACACCTGCATGAGAAAAAAGTAGCGTACCACGGAAGGGTTTGATGCAAAAAGATCAACTCTCACTTACAAGCTATTTACTTACAAGACTGGTTATCTAGCCATTTACAGACGAAATAAAGTTTTAAGATTGTAATTATGATCAGAATGGGAACCTTACAACTCTTTCCTCCTAAAATAGACATTTGGATGCATTTGAAAATATTTGAGGGTGACACTCACCAGCATCATGTGACCACTGCACCAAGAGGATCACAGACTTCACAGTTTCCCGAGCTCTGTACTTAGCCTTACTGTGACAGCAAAAAACTGTTTTATTGATCTCATCATTCTACATTTAATAAGATAGGACAGCTAGAAATGCATCATAAATTCCTAACACAAAATCTGGGACCTTCTGCATGCTTCCACTTAGCAGAAGTGTCTGCTGCAGACACCAAAACCCCAAATGAAGATCCAAATCAAAACAGAACAGAGATGTTTCTGAATTATTCTGTTGAGTGTTACGGTCTTAAAAATGTATTGGATAGTACATCTAAAAATGCACAAAAAGTTTAAAATTTATAGTTTGTTCGTGGAATAAAAAAAGGAAAAACTAAACATAGCTATATAGAAACATACAGTCCACCAGAATTCTTGGTATAAATTACAGATCTATAACAGAATCTCATTCTAAAGAAACTACTGAGAGCCCATTACTTGCCCATTTGAAACTGAGATTGAAAATACAGAAAAGAATTATAAAGAACAACTCTGCATTGTAAGGGTAATGGATAAGATGATGGATAAGATGATCTAATCAGGCTTTTCCATCTCTTATCCCATCATCGCATTTGATTACTTCTGGGGGTAAAAGTCCAAGGCACCACTTTCCCCCTTTGCACAATAAGATATTCTTCAGTTGTTACACATATGCAAGACTGGGATCTTAGATACAATATTGAGTGTGAACTTGCAAAAGCTCTATGCAATATTACAGCTATTTAAAGATACTGTAACTACTTGTTAATAATATTTATTAATGTCTTTTTAGAATAAACAATGCATTATTTATTATGTCAGATTTTATTTTTTTAAGCTTAACTTGCAGCCTTAAAGCCCCATTCTAGAGTCATAACATAGACTCAGAAGGGTATTCCCAGATGTGTAGTTAGGCAGAGACTACAGGTACAGTGATAATGAAAAGCAGGCTTTGGACTATATTACAAGAATTGTGTACATGTGAACAGAAAGTGGACAGTTTATGTATTATTCAGTAACAAAGAGCCACTCATCAGAATCAACAAGATTGCACTGGTTTCCAGCACGTAGGCTCAATAATTGTGCCATTATGATAACAAAATCTTTATGACAATCATGTTCTCACTGTTGCACTCACTGCTCCAAAACGCTGTTTGTGCTCTTACATCCACAGCAAGGCCTACTAAGTCTTCGCATCTGAAGAAAATCCTATTCTACAGCTTCTGCCATTGGCTGGTAACACAGGCAGGATATAATCTTATGTTTCTCACCTTCACATTTAAACAACTTATACTATAGGCATTTTTCTGCAGACAGAAAAGCACACACTGAAATTCTGGGGTTGTGATGATGACATCTCCTGGATCATAGAATCACCAAGGCTAGAAAAGAGCTACGAGATCATCCAGTCCAAGTGTCCACCTATCACCAATAGTCTCTCTAAACCATGTCCCTCAACACAACATCTAAACACTCCTTGAACACATCATCATCAATTCAAAACAGTAAACATATCACAGAAGTAATAAAAAAGTAACGTACAACTTAAAATAAAACATGAAGTGGAACTTCATTTTCTGTAAATCGTTTTTCCCCTTACTTTTTACTTTGCAAACACAGCAACTTTTACTGGATTATACGTTGAGAGATCAAGGTTATAAAACATACCTTCTTCTCCTTCCAATCTTACTGGATGCCTGGGAGTCATTATTTCAAAACATTAAGATTTTAAATGTTTCCTGGTTTAATACAGCAATGAAAATTAACACCAGGCATAGATTTGGTAGGTGATTGAGCCAAGGCCAAAAGTCATCAAGCGTTCAGCAGTGCTCCATTAATGCTATCCAAGGTAAAATCCAAGGCATTAAGAAAAAAAAGAGAAAAACGTGAATATTGTATTCCAGATCAGTAGGCAGGAAAAGCACACATGCAGCACTGTGTTCACATTCACATTACAAAGTGACATGTGGTCCTTCTTTGCCTCTTCTACAATGGGTGGAGATCACTGTCTCCATGATAATGTATGACAATCAGTACACTCACATAACTGAAAGATTTCNATAAAAATGTGAATATTGTATTCCAGATCAGTAGGCAGGAAAAGCACACATGCAGCACTGTGTTCACATTCACATTACAAAGTGACATGTGGTCCTTCTTTGCCTCTTCTACAATGGGTGGAGATCACTGTCTCCATGATAATGTATGACAATCAGTACACTCACATAACTGAAAGATTTCTTGTTTTGGTTTGCTTGAATTTTTGGGTGGGTTTGTTTTTTTTTTCTTTTGCATGATATTCAGTGGCTGAGTTTAGACACAAAGATAACTCGAAAAAACTTAAAAGCACTGCCTGAGCTTTTTTCATCAGTACAGACTGCAGCACAGGTTGTGTAATACCACCAGTTGAGTTTCTACCATACAGTCTCCTCCAGCCTCATTCCCATCCGCTTTAAACACTGGATGATCTGTGTCTCCCTTCAAAGTAGGCACTTCACAAAAGCATGCATATTCTTTTTAGTTTTATCCAGCATGTGAGACCTCAGAAAGCGCTGTCTAACTGCAGAAAAGAATAGCTGCCAGTTCCTGGAAGGCTGCTGGATCCGGCTCTGGGGTTGCCTGACCTCCTCAGCTACTTACTACGTTACTCACACACTTAAGTTGGATGTGCATTTTAATTTGTTCCATGAGTATTATAGGTACACTGCCCCAAACTCCACATCAGTTTTTTCAAAAGTAAGTTGTTCTTTAGGCCTGATTTTCTGTCTCAAGTTTGGATGGTATCTTGCCTGTTTTGCCACAAGAGCTGGTAAATTGTTGGCTCACTCATAGCATATGATTTTATAAGGCAGGC